>BQKZ01009013.1:0-23469 GCA_036244855.1 Temnopleurus reevesii
AATGCTATATATTATTATTATTCTAAAAACAAAACATTTGGACTGCCTTCTTCCTTTCTTCCATCACACACATTTTGAGCCCCTGACCAATTGTTTAAAACTGTCAGAAAAGGGTATCAGACAATATCAATGTCCCTGGGCCTGTCTTTGATCATGGCCAAGCCCAAGGGTCATGGTTAATGATGGGGTCACAATAATTTGTATAGTTTTTCATGATCATTTTTAGATTTTAAATATTTGTAATATTTAGCACAATACACCTGTATATCATTTAATATACTGTACATAACTATTTTCGATAATTTGACCGGAAATAAAAATAGATATTGTTGGCTTAAAATATTCTTCAAAGAACAATCAAATCGCAATCATGGAGATAATGTGTTATAAAAATTTGATTGACGGAACGATTAACGCATCGATTAACACAGGAAAATGACGAAGATTGTCAACTTAATGTGTCATATTAATTTGTAGACTCTGGTTTGCACTAGATTTAATGTAGATTGGCTTCCCTCAAAGATGCAAGATTTACAGTAGTTTGACTGCAAAATGTTAAGGAATGGTATGACTGTTTAACTACAATTTTGATAATTTATTTTCGAAAATTGGAAGCATCCAGATCAATGTAAGCAAGCGGAAGCAATTCTGCCGATCTTCTGGCGATATATCTATTTTTTCTTGCCCAGTTTCGGCAAATAAATTTTACTATTCTTCACGATGATGATATCAGATTTTGAATATCTCACCATTTTTGTGAAGATTAATATGATGTACGAATTAATATGATGTACAATTTGATATGACGAGCAAATCAATATGACAGCACCATACACCAAGTGCACTACATGAATGTGATCTGAAGCAGAATCAGCAAAATTATTCATTTGCCCACATGGGTCATATGAAATACATGTATGCGGGCACTTGTTCAATGAATTAGAATTATTAATTTAGTGTGGAGTTATTCAGAAAATGTCTCATCTTTTACATTTTCATTAAAATATATGTACCATCTCCTTGATAAAGACTGGGTCTGCGTCAGAAATCAGACTAACAGATCAAAAAAAGTTTGAGTAAATCAAGTAATGAATAAGAAAGTTAGGAATATTTAAATAATATAACTGATCAGTGATTTTCATGCAAATTGGCAAAATTTGGTCAAATGGTAAGACGTATGTCATGCTCTTCTCGACTGGTATCTGATAATAACTTTTTGTTTTTAAGAATCAGTTTTTACCCATGAAGGCAGATTTTTAGAAAATATTTAAAAGGACGAATTAATAAATTAAAGAAATTTTTATTTGTGTTCGAAAAATAGGGGTTTGAAGCAATAAAGTATAAATTTGCTTGTACAGAGAAGTGCATGACATATGTCACGTGACCAAAATTTTCCAATTTGCATGAAAATCACTGTTGAGTTTTATCATTGAAATGTTCAAAACTTTCTTATTTCTTCTTCTTCTTCTTCTTCTTCTTCCTCTTATTCTTCCTTTGTTTAGGTCGGAGATCAGGATGAAAGATTTACTTTAAACTTTTTTTTTTATCTGTTCATCTAATTTTTCTTCTTTTAATTAAAGCAAGATTGCCCTGATCAAGTCTTTAATGATAATGATAATTCACTTTTTCTAAAGCACATGATAAATCAAATGAATTTTCTATGTGCTGTAGAATTTGAACAATCATGCAATTTACAGACTAAACAATCATGCAATTTACAGACTAAACAATCTTTAACTAAACATTCTTTATAACTTTCGGGAACTAAACAATATTACAAGAATATAGAGTTAGCAATATGAAATTAATTTAATATATGACAAAATAATAAAGTAGGAGATGACAAGCATATCGTGTTCAAGAACTTTATTATTTCAATAAAAAAAAAAATGGGTCTTAAATAAAGATTTGAATATGGCAATTGTGGAGCTTGTCTAATAGATTTAGGAAGTGTATTCCATAGACTTGGAGCTACAGTTGAAAAAGCTCTACCACCATAAAATTGTGTATTTGTTTTTCATGTAGAGAGTTGTGATTACTTGATTACTTGGTTACTTGATTGGAGGGTTCAAGAAGGGTTGTATTGTTGTGCCATATGTATAATTAATTGAAGTTTAATCATGACATGCAATTTTGCAGGAAGCCAGTGTAATTTCTGAAGAGTATGTGTATGTGTTATACTATAATTGCATGATGGGCAAGTGATCAATTGTGCGGCAGTGTTCTGCATCATTGGTATAAATCGATGAATATCAGTCACTTGGATTCCAGTTATCAATCTTTTACAATTGTCTAATCGGCTGGTCACAAGTATCAGAGTCATTGCAGCTTTCTCAGACAAGAAACCCCAAATTTCACCAATTGACAGACAATTCAGTTCTTAATTCACTTTGGCTGCAAAGAAATTGAAAGTGCAACTGAAGGTGTAGTGACTACCACAGTACCCAGGAGTAAGTTCTGTTGTTGATGATTGTTTCATTCAAAATGTCTTGCCTCAGTTTTGTTTTGAATGTCTGATCTTTTTGAGAGTCAGCATGTGACCCCTTGTGACTATTGGAGTAGATGGTATGTTGTTTGATAGTATCCATGCCAACCAAGAGTCACGCCTTAGCATCAATCTTGTGCTCTATGCTTATGTTATTTGGGTACATGCGAACCATTTGGTAATTTCACACATTTTTGCCTGCATACAAACAATATGTAAAGTGGCAACCTAATGACTGGGTTAAGAATTGAAACTTTTGTAAATTGCCTGTGGACTGTCAGTTGTGGATTATTCTATCTTTTTTTACTCCAAATCTCATCTCCCATTTAAAACTTAGTTTAACACAGAATGAATGGTCACCTCTTATTTCCTGTTTGTTAATCACATAGGTTTTGTCAATTAGTGGTACAAATTGACTTCCTGTATTTGGGTATACACAGTTAATGTTTGTAATTATTACATGAATACTGCATGGAGGTCTACATTTTCTGTATAGGAGTAGAGTTATTCACAAAACTGTGAGTGGTCTTCTATAGTGGTCTGTATTGAATGTAAGAATGTTAATTTTCTTGAGAAGGTTTTTAAATATCCAGGAGATGCAGAATAATTCATACACATTTTCACAAAAACAAATATATTGGATTTAGTTCTTTTTTTTTGTAGATATTCTTAATCAAAAGTGTTATTTCTTTCCCCTGATAGCTTTTATTCTTTAGAATCTAATATTCAGGCAATTTCATTAAAATGTACAACATTGCTGTCTTTGGGAGAGTTTACAAGTTTTCCTTTTTATATCATTTTGGTTTTCATGGCAACTTGTGGATGAATTAAATGGCTATAATTTATTTATTTTTTGTTTTATTTGATGCTTTTTCAGGTAGTCTTCAAGCCCAGTTCAGATGCAGGAGAGCTGAAGTTTCCTCCAAAGGTTATCAGGACATCAGCTCACGTGATTGTTTCAGTTATTGTGGATCTCAATACAAAGTATGGATTTGTCATTAATATCATGTTTTATCTTGATCTGTTAGGTGGTGATCAAGCCCACCATGGCTGATGTAGAAGGAGAGCTGAAGATCAAACAGTTGATTTACTCAGGCTCCACAGCTGTACCTGAGCTTCCTCCAAAAGTTGTCAGGATATTTGTCAGCTCAACATTCATAGGTAAGATTTGCAATTGATTGATATTTTCAAGTGTATGATTTTTTTCCCAACAACATGAGGCAATCACCTGAATATAAGATAATGGAAAAGTTTCCTCACAATCTTGTCAATGTTCCTTTTATTATGGTAATTTACTTTTATTTCATCTATGACAGTTGAAGAAACTCATTTGTTTCAAGCCAAACAGTATTTTTTTATGATGCAATAAAGTTTTTGTTTTTATTATTACCAGAGGCACAAGAACACTCTTTGTTTTTTAAATGAAGTGTTGAGGTGAAAATTTCAGTACATAATGTTCTTGTGATTACTTTGGATGGTTAGGTTTAGTATTATTGTCATAAGATTGTTTGTAAGGTCATAAATAATTAAAGTAAAAATGAAGATGCTTTTAAACTTTTGTATAATCATATAGATAACATCTAGTATAATACACCTGGCGAGAGTGTTATAAAAACTGTTTTTCCATTATCATTATTGATTGCTCCACTTTAATCATACAGATGCTGAAGCAGAGAGGAATGTACTGCTAAACGAAGTATACCCAACAGTCTGGTGGTGGTGTAAGAATAATGATCTTGACTTTCAATTGGTTGATATGCGTTGGGGAGTTCGAGATGAAGCCTCAACGGATCATACTACAACCCAGATCTGTCTCAGGGAGATACAGAAGTGTCAGAATGTTTCCATGGGGCCAAACTTTTTGGTGAGATTTTAGTTTTCATGAATCAATCCCATGTAAGATAATATACAACCCTGTAGGCACATAAAACAGCTTGCACTGATTACCATTTGAACCATATACGGACATTGAGATTTAAAAAAACCCATTTCTTCTAACAAGTTTCTGGCAGAAAAATGTGTATACGAGTGCCATCTTGATATTTCACATCACCGAACAAACAATATCAAGGAAGTTGCAATTATTTCAATTGATTGCAAGTTGCAGATTATTGGCACTGGTCTGTTGAAATGGATGTTTACATATATGTGCAGCTTCTTGAAAGCAAAGATTATGTGTTTTTATTTGCAATCAATTGAAACTTTTGGGTAATATTGCCCTACTCTGTCAACACCCTTTTTGGTCATAATGTATTGTCAACTTCAGTGGATTGTTCAGCTGATTTGAAACTACAGTCATATTTTTAGAATTAGTCACTTTCAATCAAAATTTCAGAAGTTATCGAGAAGTTGTCAGGCAGTATTAACTCAAATTAGTATAAAACACATTTCTCATAGAAGTTATCTGAATGCTTGACCCTATCCCTTATTGAGCGGAGTCTAAACCGTCTTTATTTTTATCTTACCATAGTTCATTCTGGGACAGCGGTATGGGTACCGTCCCATCCCAGCCAGTATCCCTGCAAGCATGTACCATCTCCTCAGAGAACACGACACCGACTCAGACGACATGAAGCTGCTCTCATCATGGTATCTCAGAGATGACAATGTGGTCCCACCTGTGTACGTCCTTCAGCCCATCATGGACGATGTTAGGAAGCAATGGTCTGCTATATCAGAGCAGCTCATTGAAATACTCAGGAGAGCAGCATCAGCGGCAGAAGGAGCTCAACAGATAACGACAAAGGAGAAGCATACATTTTTCATGTCAGGTAATGTAGATTTGCCCACAGTATTTGAACAGTAGTAATAGGGAAAATCCTAAAAGTTGGAAATATTTTTAAGGTTTTGTATAAACTTAGTTTATTTATCGATGCAGATACAGTAAATCTTAGATATTGAACATTAGCCTCATTCAATTAAACAAATATGAATCCATTACAAAGTCTTGTGTTCTGGTTTTCTAAACACGAGACATTCAAACTTTAGCAATTATGGGGAATGTGATGCAAATCTTTTTGAAATTTTTTAAAATTTAAATTTAATGGGTACAATATGCATTTTTTTCAGAACAAAACCTTCTTTTATGGCAGTACAGAGAATTTGGTTTGAAAGTTCAAAACAAATGGTCATTCATTATGCTTTTCATAGACATACAGATATAAGAAGATTCGGAAATGTCTAGTGACAACTCATGTTGACATTTTATTAATGGTGTGTCATTTTGACATCAGGGGAAATTCAAAGTATAGGTTAATTAGAGTACGCTATATGGTATTTTACAGTGACTGAACAAGAGGTTAGAGAGGCTTTGGATTCCAAGGACCCAGATGATCACTGTGTTGGGGTACTGAGATCTATCACAGATTTAGAGCAGAACCTGGGATAAGCCAATGCCAGCAAGTGAGTCACAATGTCTTGCTAATTAACGAAGTTCAGGGCTGTGTTTCATGAAGCTGTGCATAGATCTACGCACCACTCCACGAACGACTGGCGACCATCACAGAAGAATGCGTTACCAGTAAATCTTAGAGTCATGTGTAGATTTACACACAGCTTTATGAAACACAACCAGGATTATAGGAATATGCTTCGTTAGTACTTATTCTTGTGAAATTTTGCTTTGAATTTGTTTCGATAAAACGAATGAATTGTACCAAATGTGTATGTTTTAGATAATGGTCTAAGTTTCTTTCATTCTCCTTTTCTTTCAAGGTTCTGTGATTTGGATAAGAACAAGAAGATTCTTGAGGATGGGAAAGTGCTCCTGGAAGACCTCAAAGAGAAATATGCACCAAAATACCTAAATGAAGCGAATATTCACCAGTTCAAAGTGAAATGGTCTTCCAAGGGGATCGACCCATCCCGTTCAGAGCATCGAACATATCTGGATGAGTTCTCAAATTCTGTCACCAACAGCATCATCAATCTCATAAAGCATGCCCAGAAAACATATACCCACTATACACTAAGCAAAGATGACCTTTTCCTGGAGGTCACTCGTCATGCTGACTTCTGTCGTTCAAAATGTGTCAACTTCCATGGATGCGAGGACATCATCCATTCCATCTTTGAGAAGATCAAAGATGAGACCTTCCGTAAGCCCATCGCTATCCACGGCCCATCGGGGAGCGGGAAGACATCAATCATGGCCATGGTACAGGAAAATGCTCAGAAGCTCCTTGGACAGCCTTGTGTCATTGTGTCCAGGTTTCTGGGCACCACGTCACAGAGCTCAACAATCATCAATGTGATTGTCTCCATAGCTCAGCAGATCTGTGCTGCTTATGGAATCCATGACAATAGTGAACTGATTGAGAGAAGACCTAAGGAGCTCTTTCCATACTTTCATTCTATCTTGGACCAAGTCTCGTCCGCCTCGGATCGGCATCTTATCATCTTGCTGGATTCTATAGATCAACTTGAAAGTGCTCATAGTGCTCACAGGTACACTGAAATGTTCTCTTTCCTTTTTCCCCCCTTTTCCTTGTTTGTTTTTTTAGATATCTGTACCATTGCCTTTAATAAAAATCTTAAATTATTAGAATGAAGGTCATTTATTCTAGTTGTTTCTGATAAGAACCATGAAATAAAGGAACAAGATGTTTAACAATGTTCATGATTTTAAATGGGAATTGCGTCTGATCCTTATTTTTCGACAGAGATTGTTAATACTAACATATCAAGTAAATCTGAGATTATATTCTAAATTTTTTTATAGAGCCAAATATGATGACCCACATATTACATCAAAGCCGAGTCTTATATTTAGAAGACACTGTAGATGAAATGATTTTCCCTGCCTAACAAATTTTTGTTGTAATTAACAAGTATTTTGCCTCTCATATTTTTAGATGTCTTTGGTTACCAAGGAACCTTCCTGCTAATGTCAGCGTAGTTGTGTCCACTCTACCTGACATGTATGGAATCCTTCCAAAGCTCAAACAGCTGCTTGGCAAAGATGAATGTTTCCTCTCCGTGGCTGCATTGTCAGAGGGTACTGGAGATGAGATCATGCATACATGGATGAAGAGTATTGGTAGAGCCGTCACAGATGAACAAAAGAATATCCTCAAGAAAGGTAATTGTAAAATATATATCAATATGCTGTGCCCCAATTTAAAATGTGCACTACTATTACTCATAGCACAATATTCATTACAGGCTTTTTAGATGTTTTAAATGAGAATGACCCAAATTAATGGCGTTAAAAGGTAAACATAACCTTTCAAATCGCTTTAGAAATTCAGCTGCACACTATTGCCCAACATTTTGACCCATTAAAATTGAAAACTGTTCTACCAGGAGATTCTAAACATTTCATTGTCCCCTTTATTCCCCTTTCTTCTAAAAAAATGATATATTCATATGATAGTCAGAAGGTTGCTTATTGTGAATTTTTATTTTTAATAAGATGATATTAATTTAGGCATCAGTCTATGATTTAAGAGACTGATACTCTTACACGTCACCCAACTTTCCTGATATCATTTAACCACACTGATGAGTGAGGTCCAGGTTAAATAATCATCCTCAATGGATCAGTATTGGATATGAGCTTGACAGCATATGCTAATTTGTGTTGTTTGATTGAAAGAAACTCCAAAAGTCACTAAACGGTTATGGCCTATTTATTTCAGCATTTCTGAAGTGCCCACAGCCACTCTTCTTGAAGCTCTTGTTTGAAGAAGCTCGTCGCTGGAAGTCATACACTGAGGTTAGAGAGGAGGATCTTGCTGTCAGTGTCAGGGCTGCCATCTGGAAGCTCTTTGAGAGGCTGGAGAGACAGTTTGGTTATAAGCTGGTATCTCATGCCCTTAGTTATATAACTGCTGCTAGGTGAGCTTTAGGAAAACTTCTATTCTATTGTTATGTTTTGGTTTTAGGGTAAGAATGATTAATACTCCATTGGCAGGATTAGTTGAATATATTTTTAACTAGAGATAATATCTTTGATATCAAGGAATTACTTAAGTCTTTGAAAGTGGAGGAGCTGAGTGGGGGAGGGTCAAATACTGTATCACAATTTTGTGATGATATGCATTTGATGTGTATATTCATTGCAGCTTCGAAGCCCCCATCCTCAGTTCCATAGTCCCTTTCTGTTATCAAATATTTACAATTTGCAATAAATAAACATAGAAGATAAAAATAAATCTTGCTGTTCATTAAATTTGTTAAAATCATTATGGACACTTTATACAAATTTCTAGTTTTACAAGTGGTACATTTCTATTCCATCATTCTTCGTTTGTATTTGGCTTTATACAGGAGTGGGTTATCCCATACAGAGCTTGAAGATATCCTCTCAATCGATGATGAAGTTCTGGATGAGATTTATCAGTACTGGTCTCCCGTTGATCCAACTACTGTACGTATTCCATCCCTGCTCTGGACGCGTCTTAAATATGAGCTTGAAGAGTATCTCGTTGAGAGACAGGCCGATGGCAAGGCTGTCATGGTGCTCTATCATAGGTAAGAATACTTCTCATTCATTAGGAGAAAACTATTTGCATGGTTCAATTGCCATTGTGCATGAGACAAATTTGCTACACCTCATTTGAAACCAACATTGTACCTACCTGATAAATGTACTTCATTTACTCCGTTTTACCCATTTCAAGCATTAAAACCATTGACCCAAAATGCAAGATGACTTTTCTCCACTGATGTATAGTCATTGTAGAGTAGAATTATGATAATTATGAGTAATATTATTGTTGTTCATTATAAATCAATTTACACTTGTGGGAAATTTTATTTTCAAAGATGAGTAATTTAAAAGATAGCAAAGTAGTCATCCACGTAAAGACATGCTGTTCTGTTGACATTTTACTATATTGTATTAAAAGAAGGAAGAAAATATGCTAATTTTCACATTTTGGGGGTATTGCTACAAGTGCAAATCAGTTTTAAGCTTGCAGTTATTTCATTTGTGCACAGTCTGTGCATTTTACAAAACATGCATGAAAAAATGATTTTGATTGGTACTTGCCGAGCAAATGCAACATGCAGTTGATCGAAACTTTGGAACAACGACCCCTTTGACTTATTTTTTTTGTCTTCTTTTTTTTCCTGCAATAGACAATTCAAGGAAGCTGCCCATGCAAGATATCTGAGTGATCCTAAAATAGCACAAGATCGATATCGGGTATTAGCTGATTTCTTTGAGGCTCGATGGAGTGAAAAGCCAAAGGTAAATGCCTTCAATGCTTTCATCTCAGCAACAATAAGTATCATTTTATATTGGTACCTTCTGTATTATTTGCAAAATGAACCAAATGTTTCTTCATTTGTTTTGTACTAGGTATGATAGATTTATGTTAGTGCATTTCATTATAAAATGGAAATATCTTGTAATGGTTATTTTCCTACCAATGTTTTAGTTTTTGTTTTGTAGATCAGTAATGGTCAGGATGAAGGAATTCTTTTCAAAGAAGCTGATGGCTAGGCAAAAAGCATCTTTTGTTATATGTGTGGGCAATTAAGATTCCCATCAATTTTTGGTATGAGGCGGTGTTTTGTTAAAAAAAACAACTATGAACAATTTACTTTTATTTTGCAATTAATAAGCCATTTCTGGATGGATTTTATTCCAAAAAACTAAGAACATACTGAAGCACCACCTCTCCCAAAACTGATCCATATCTTTAATTAATAAACCTTTGATTTTCTTTCCTACAGACCCTTGTCTTGACTCAAAGGAAAGAAACATTACAGGCATATCGCAAGGTGGCCTCCCAACCGCTAAGGTTTGACAAGGAATTCAACCTGAGGAAAATCAATGAACTACCATACAGTCTCTTGTTTGCAGAAGATATTCCTGGATTTGTGGAGGTACTTATCAATTTGAAGTGTAGATAATTTAGAGTTAGGTTCCAAATTGGCTGGAGTGGCCTGTCTATTGATTCTTATCAAATTATTTGTCCCGTTTAATGACAAACAGAATAAATCTAGGACCTCTGTTTAGGAAAGAGGATGTGTTATCAACATATCTGCTATTTTGTTCCTTTATTCTGAGTTCCTTGTTTTGATATGATGAAAACTACTACTAAAGAAATTCAAAATTCAAAAGGAGCTATAGTTGTTATGCCTCCGCCACCGTAAGGTGGTGCCGGAGGCATTATGTTTTCGGGTTATCCGTCCGTCCGTCCATCCGTCCGTCCGTCCAGACCTTGTTACCGCAATAAGTTCAGAACTGCTTGACGGATTTTGACCAAACTTGGCTCAAGTATGTATAACCATGTGAGGATGAACTGATTAGATTTTGGGTTCAATGGGTCAGAGGTCAGAGGTCAAAGGTCACAGGGCCAAAAAACTTGTAAAAAATCACCCAAAATAGCTTGTTACCGCAAGAAGTTCAGAACTGCTATATGGATTTTAACGAAACTTGGCTCAGGTATGTATAAGTATGTGAGGATGAACTGATTAGATTTTGGGTTAGGTGGGTCAAAGGTCAAAGGCCACAGGGCAGAAAAACCCGCTAAAGCTCATTATTGTTATAACTTANTATGTATAAGTATGTGAGGATGAACTGATTAGATTTTGGGTTAGGTGGGTCAAAGGTCAAAGGCCACAGGGCAGAAAAACCCGCTAAAGCTCATTATTGTTATAACTTATAACAGAAAAATTGAACCAATTTCTTTCAAACTTAGTGTATAGTTTAATTATGTATAAACATGTGAGGAAGAACTGAGATTTTGGGTTCACAGAGTCAAAGGTCGCAGTGCCCAAAATTTGAAATATGTTTTTGATTTCTGATGGCATGGAACGATAAAGCCGTAAATATCTTTCTGATTGCGTGATGGCGGAGGCATAAATTTTGACCGTGCGCAGTCGAGGATTCATCTAGTTATTTTTGTGCCTCCGCTGCTGTAAGGTGGTGCCAGAAGCATTTTTAAAAATCATATTTATTTCAGTTTGTCAATGTATGTTATTCATCACTTATTCACTTCTGCCAATTGCATCATGCCTTTTTTTCTCCATTTCTCTAATTTTAGAAAACATTTGGGAATTATGAGTTCATTCTCACCTCAATGATGGCCAACTCAACTCAATATGTGATTGAGGAGTTATCTTGGGCTTTATCGTATCCTCACATACTTGGTTCCGATGTCTGCACTCAGCTTGGACTCCTTCAAGATACACTAAGGTTAGCTTGCCATTGTAAACCAAGCATTCATATAAATATTTTGATGGGATTGAAGTTAATGTATGTTCATAGAGACATGTATTTCAGGGATAAAAATAATTGCAATGCCTGAATCTTTTCCAGATTCGGAAACATCCAACTATTACTGTGAATGCCCTGAATGCATCCATAATTTTATTACATTGAAAGTGATTGATATTTAACTATGTTTTATTGACTATTGAAATTTGTATACTACTTATTCTGTAGTGATTGGGACATGATAATTCAGTCACTGGCAGAAATTTGTAACTGTATTAGACTGTTATATGAAACCAGCTTTTCATCTTTGCTCAAATGCCAGTACTGTGAAATATGAGGGGAATTTTTTTTTTGAAAAAGTTTTATATGGGCAATGTACACAAACTGTATTCATACGGCCCCTACAGATGAGACCTTCCTGAAATAAATATTCATTATTCAAATCTGATTTATAAGTTTGATATAATGCTCTCAAGTTTTAAGGGCTCATATATTTCATGAAGTGGAGTTGAATAGGAAAAATGTGAGGGTGGATGGAGAATTTTTACCAATTTTATACTTAAATACCTATATCGTGAAATCAGTTGAAAATAAAAAATTTAAGCATGTTGTCTTCAATCCTGCAGACTGGCGAAGCCTACACTTGAGTTAAAGAACAACACCCAGCCTGTAGCCATTGAGCTTCTTGGCCGACTGAGCGACTTTGAAGAACAGTATCCTGATCTGATAGGTCGAGTGATAGCTGGATGCAAGGCATGGTGTAGAGATACAAACAAACTGCTTCTAATTCCCCAGATGAGCTTCTTTCCCAACCCAGGAGGCCCAATGCGCACAACTCTCATTGGACATCATGGTATGACAATATTGATGTTCTGTAGCTTATATAATTTATCTTATGTGTTAACAATATTGATATTTCATTTATCAGGGGGCCCAATAAGCACTCGCTGCTCTCCCTTGAGTTCTTGAACATTTGTCCCTTGTGTGTTCGCTCAAGGGGAGGGGAGCATTCATCAATAAACAACAGATCAAAATGTGTTTTGCACAACCTAAATGTTAATTAGATTGGCAAACGGAATTTCACTTCGGAATTTTGACTTTCTTTGAACAATGTTGGTCTGAAAAATTTTAAGCCCCACCTCCATCTTAAAATCATATGTGATTGTAAGTCAATTGTGCTAATGCAATGTTTTACAATTATATATCAAATTATTTTGGTGTAATTATTTTTCTTCAGTGTTAATTGATATTTGTTTGAGAATATCTTTGTTTTATCTTCTTTTTTATGTTATTCTCCTAGGCAACATCTGTGATCTCTCCATCAGCGATGATGGCAGCTATTTGGCCACATCAGACACAGAGGGAGCTGTGTATATCTGGGAGCTTGGATTGGATGAGCTCTTGTACTCCTTGAAAGACCCCCAAGGTAAGGATTTAAACCATTTCTGTGTATAAAATGTATGAGGGATTATTGGGTAATGTTGAAAGTGTGCTCCACAGTGCATCAAATATTCATTCACGGAGTGATGCAATATCCAAACAGGACCGACTAATTTCCTAAAGGCAGAGCATGGATAAAACATCGATAGTGCATAGGTCATTTTCAGGACCACAAACCTATCAATAGATTACTTGATCAACCATGAAATCTTCTTATCATCATTATTTCATCACAAGTAGGATCTTCAAATTGATCATCCATAAGCAAAAAAAAAACCAAAACAATATTGCTATTAGATAAGCACTTCCGTTTTTCTCACATATGGTATGAATAATATATAATATAATATGTTATAAATGATTTCTCAAGTTATTATAGCTTTTATCTTGGAGATAAAAAAAATTGTTCTGTTGTATTTTTTGTAAATATTTAGGCAAGCCTGTTGGGGATGTGACTTTTTCACATGATAATCGCTGGTTTGTAGGATACATCAAAGAGTCTGCAGTCATTCAAGTCTGGAACATGCAGAGTGGTGATCCTACTTCAAGGATAGAAACAATCACTGAGTCTGATGAGCTAGCCAAGAGAGGAGATGATCACCAGTCTTGTATCATCTTACCTAAGAGCTCAAGGACTGTCGTCTTTGGTGCTGCTAAAGGAGTGAAGGTAATTGAATTATCAAAGAAATCATTTTTCTTTTACTTCTGCATTCTGAATTTCCCTCTATTCTCATCACATTGATCCAGCAAAGTTATACCACCAAAACTATCCCGCTTTATTCCAAAACTGTATCAACAAGATTGTAATTATTAATGTTTTGTGTCATTTAAACTCATGACAGATAGTTATTTCCAAGGCAGCTTGGGAGAAAATGGGAAAAATCAAGCATGCATTTGACCAAAAATCTTGTGGGTTTTTTTAAAGCGCTTAGAGACTTTCGCATGATTATGTTATGCGCTAAATAAAAGTGTTTCATTATTATTTATTATTTGGTAGATTAGCCCTGCTACAAAAAAAGCTCTGAAAAAAAAAGACCCTGAAAATAGCAATTTTATGAAAGATTAATATACTAAGAGGTATAACATAGATTTAACCTCAGTTCAGTTCTACACAAGACCCATCTATTAGATGTCAATTCATCGTTAAATTCTGTATGTTATTTTGATGTCAATCTTGTTTTTTAAAATCATTATTTAAAGATCTACAGCATTGAGTCTGGTGCCCTGCAGCATACTATCCCTGTGACCATTGATGACATCAAGGGATTACGTTTTTCAGCTGATGACCAATACCTACACGTCATAACACAGAATGGTCACTTCCTCACTCATAGCATGACAACCTTTGACCTGCTCTGTGACATTTGCTCTCATGATGGTCAGGTCAGCTGCATTACGAGTACGGAATCAGGACTTGTTGGAATGGGACTCACTGATGGCACATCTGTGAGTTGCTCTTGTGTTCTTTTGGTTCCATCTATTATCCACTTTTATTGTACTACAGTATAGTAATAGCAACAATACTTGAATTTATATTGCACCTTTTTCAAAGGATACAAAGCTTCAGGGTTAGATAAATGTTACTCCAAATAATACTTGTTCTAGAAATTATGATTAGTTATTATCCCTGTTAAACTTTATATGGTTTGCTTTATCATACATGAAAAATTGAAAAAAAATTAGATAACAGCTAGCTATCTTGTACTGCTGATTGAAAAGTTGTTTTTTATTGACTATCATGGGGAGCGTAGATGATAGAATTCTTCAGAATACTTGTTGAACATACTGTTGATATGATTCTTGTAAATTTAGTTATGAAATCTTCAATGATCCTCAAGAGAGAATATGTGCATTTTTGCATTTTATGGACAAGGATTTGATAAGCTTGAATTCAACATTTAAAATAAGACAAATAATGTACATAACGTCTCTGTAATTGCTACATTTGTCTCCTTTTTTGTTCAATTTGCAGTGTTTGATACAGAAAGATGGGAGCAAGAATGATGAATGGGTTGTAATGATGACAGAGAGGGTAGCAGATCAGAATTCGGTAGCATCTTTGTGCATCAAAGAAGATCTTAATCTGCTTATTATAGCAGTCGATAAAAATATCTATGTCTGGGACTATGTGAAGAAGAGCCTGAAGAGCTGTTTAGAAGGTAGGAAACTTGTCAACTTCTGACTTATATTGAAAGAGAGCTAAAAATACAGCAAAACTGATTCACAAGAAAAATTAAATTCTAAAGTGATGACACAATCCAAAAAGGCATAACACTCCAAAAGCACCATAAAAAATAATTTTCTCAGTTAAATAAATGTTATTCCAAACAATGCTTGTTCTAGAAATTTTAATTAGCTATTATCCTTGTTTACCCCTATGATTTGGTTTATTGTGTTAATAGAATGTATGCAAACATTAGGAATTATCCTATACATTATATGGTTTCTCTACAATGTTAGATTAGTTTTGATTCGTTGAATTAATGTTCATAGTCCAGATGATACTGTATACCAATATGTTATACAGTCAAACCTCGTTATAAAGAGCAATGATATAACAAGCTCTCGTTATAACAAGGTAATTTTCCTGGTCCCATCTCTTTGTATGTTATTGTATTTTGACCCTGATATAACAAGGTTTCAATATAAAGAGGTAATTCCTCTGGTCCCAACAACCTCGTTATAATGAGGTTAGACAGTATATACCAAATATGAGTCTATAAAGAATAAGAACACATCATATTTTTGTCTTTCAGGGCATGAGGAACCAGTGAAGAGCATTGAGGTAGTTCCTGATAATAATCATCTTGTATCTGGGGGCTATGATGACATCATTATCGTGTGGGACTTGATCAGTGGGACAAAGGTTCAAATCCTTGATGGTCAACAGAGTGATATCTCCCTCCTCAAACGACACAAGAACCGGCTTGCATCAGCCTCCTTCAGCACCCCATACATCAAGCTCTGGGACATCTCCCCACAGTACCTGTCCCAGCACCATCACAAGTTTGACGACAAGAAGGACATAGCAGCAGTCACCCAAGATCTGCAGTATGTTGTCCATCAGCAGTTCCCAGAGAAGCCCTTGATCAGTATCTGGGATACCAATGCCAAGAAGAGTGTGCATGTAAACATAGGGGGAGAGGATTCCAACAGAGTCACCTGCTTTACAACAACAGACAAGGCACAAACAGCTATTGTAGGATGCATGGATGGACGTGTTGACATCATTGACCTGAACCAAAGAAAGATCTTGAATGTCCTTCCAGGTAGCAAGACCGCAGTTGTTTCTGTAGCAGTCCGCCCAGATGAGCGATTTCTAGCAGTTGCATATGAAGATAACACAGTATGCACCATGAACGTGCAGTCCCTGAAGATTCAGCGGCAGTTCAACCTTGATGTCAAAGGCAACATCTGCCATCTCTGTCTCACTCTGATGGACATCCTGGTTGTAGCAACTGATGCAGGACTGGTGTATGTCAAGCTGGCTGCCTCTAGTGACTTGGTGAAGCTGGAGGGAAACCAGAGTCTTGTGAACTGTTTAGGAGTTAGTCCTGATGAACACCATGTAGCCTGTGGCATGGAAGGAGCCAGTACATTAGTCTGGGATCTTCAGATGACTAGGGTCGATTTGCAGATCAGGGTATGTACTTCTAAAATCTTTATTTCTATTTCTTTCCCTGTATAAGAAGGCAAAATTTTATAGGGATTAGGAAATTGTGTAGGATTATACATATTCATGTTTGAATATTCTTATCTGACCGTGGTGCAGTTGTCATGACTCTCGCCTTTCAACAAGAGAGTCGTAGGTTCGAGTCCCACCCAGGGCGTTAATTTTCTTCAGCAAGAAATTCATCTACATTGTCCTGCACTCAACCCAGGTGAGGTGAATGGGTACCTGGTAGGAATATTTAATTCTTGAAACGCCAAGTGTGCTAATGAAGTGGCTGCCGGGCTAAAGCCAGGGTAATAATGCTACAATTGTAGAGCACTTAGAGAATTCTTCATAAAGAGTTGATAAGCGTTATATAAAAAAGCCGTTCATTATTATTATTCTTGCTTGATAACCAAATTCAATTTATACTCTCTTTTCCTTTCTTTATTTTGATCAAATTTTCTAATTACATTTTCCTTTCAAATATAAAGTATTTCATAGATCAGGCTCCTTATGTACCAATATTCAAATTTTATATTTATGTCAAATATTCAAAATTTTTGAAAATGGAATGTGAATGAAGGTAGTCATTTCTTCGGATCCAAATGACATATATCGGTTATACATTTATGCATTTTGTATTAACAAGTTCCTTAAGTATATTTCACTGTCCCCTATTATATTTTTAGATCTCATTTTATGTTTTTTTTATTGACCAAAGATTGATGACACATCCATTTATTTATTTATTTGTTGCAGGCGAAGTCGGTCCAGCACCTTTGCTTCACCAAGGACAATGAATACCTAGCTACAACATCAAATGACAAAGTGAGTAAATCAAGCTTCAAGTAAAATCATCCATAGAATTTTAAAAATTGCTTTAAAAAAAATTAAAAAATGCATTATACAATAGAAGATCAATCTAAAAAGATATTTCCTTATTTTCTCATCAAGGTTTATATGACGATAAAAAAAGTAAAGATAAACTGTTTAAATATTTTATTAAACAATTTAAGTGCTGTCATATGAACTTGTAAAAAGCAGAGACTGTTTATTGTATTATTTGTTTATCATTATTCATGTAAGTAATTTGAAATATGTTTTAATTGAATTTATTTTGACATATGTATAGGATTTTATGCAACTTGAAATGAAAACTCCTTCATGAAACCTTTCCTTATTTCTCCTCTCCATTTACTGTTTTGAGTACAGAAAGTGCTCCTGTGGCGACGTAGCAATGGAAACCAGCTTCTAGACATTTACATCTACTCCAACCTTTCCTGTCTCGCAGCTATGGAGGGTGCTCTTATAGGTACCACACAGATCGGTCAACTTGTTGCCATGGAAATCAAGGATCAGAAAAAGGTAGCATTGAAGAGGCAGGTTTCCAGAACATGTACTTTGTTATAGAGAGGTATAATGAATATGGCATAAAATGAGAACAAGTCCTTTCATTGTCTTTCAAGATGAAATTCTTTAGAATCTCAAGGGAATCGGATTGATTGAAATTCTGAGTAATTGTTGTTGAATTGTGTTGCAATAGTTTTGTAATTTTTATTTGTTTGAATATATTAACAACGTATCATTGTTGATTACTTTCACAAAGATGTACAACTCTTTTCTGTGTGTATTATTGTAAATTTATTAGTCATTTATCACAATAAAAGTTTGGAGATGTATAATTTGTATTATAAAAAAAAAAAACAGGCTGAAAAGTACTTAAATACTTTATAATTGAAATAAATACTTAAATACTTTAAATGCAATACGGACAATCCATATGAAACTTCCACTGGATGTATATCAACAATCTATAGCGTAAATATGTAGCTCTTGTTTTAGTATAGCCAATTTGTGTTTTTGTATTTTTGTTATGTATAGATATGTTTTTAATTAAAAAAAACTTATTTATCAAATAGACAAGTTTTTGTGTATGTGTTTTCCCCCATGTGATGGGTGGTACAGGCTGAGATTTTTGTACAGCACAACAAAATTTAGGGGATTGATTGTTATTGTTATCATGCAGCGCAGTATAATCTGTAGAAGATGATTCCTAAGATCAAGACACCAATGATCATCTTATTCTGTAATTATTCTCTATCGCTATTCAATTTAAATTCTATTATTTTTGACATCATTTTGGAACCATTACCTGTTATCGCAATCAAATTTTAATGTATATATGCAGATATATATTTATTAGAATTATGCGGGGTATCATGAATCATGATACCTTTAGATGAATTTACACAAAATGTTTGAATTTGTGTGGTAAGATTCCTGCCCAATGGATCTTGATTTATTTGCCTAATCATTTGGTTCAGAAAAGAGTGATGATGCAAATTTTTGATAATACCTAAGACATTATAAATTTATTGATATTTAAGAGTAATGACAACTAATTAAGTAAGCACACTCTGAGGTTGTTCAAAATCAACTACAAATCAACTGCAACTTTGCAAATTGTAACGCGCATTTAACAAGACGCGCATGAATTAAGGATTTTGATTGGCACGTTCCGATCAAGTGCAACTTTCGATCAATTGCAATTTTTAAGCAACACCCCCTGTGTGTTCGTAAAAGCAGAGTTTAGGCTACACAAACATAATGTTTTTTTTTCAACAGTTTCATAACATTTTGGCTAATAGAAGAAGAAAATTGGACAAGTAATATTACAAACTTTAATTCTTGATGATATAAAATGAATTAGGAAATCAGTGAAAGCCACTAGACACATTGTCAGTTCATCATGGACACACCATTTATGAAGTTCACATTTATTTAAAAAAAAATCATTGTTTAATATGATTTTTTAATATTTACCAAGTTTGCATTTTGATTGTGTGTTGTACACCTTAAAATATATTATGAACTCAAATTATTGAGCCTCACAATATTTCATTTTTCCAATAACTCAATTTTTATAGATATTGAATTATAGATAAATGATTTTCAAGATTTTTTTTACAGAAAATAATAAAATGAAAAGCTGTCATCAAGATGTCCTGAATAAAGTTTAAAGCAAATAAAAGTTTTGTAATATTTTTGCAAGCAGTACACCCATGACAGCACCAAATTACAAATTTGTAGAGTCATTATTATGTCATTATAACTTTATAATCTTCTCATGAATCGTCCAATATCCTTAAACTTTTTTATTCTGTTCATCCGATTTTTCTGCTACTGTTGAAACAAATTCTTTCAGGTGGACTCTCCATTTAATGATCCCCAAGAGTCAATTGAAATTTGCATGTAGTGTTGTATGTATAACTGTACCTTGTGTCTATGTCTGTACTAGGTGATATAATCAGGACAAATTACACTGCCAATGAGTGCCTTTTAACATTCCAGTTTTGTAGTCACATTCTTTCAGTCATACATTGCACAGATATTTACTACTTAAGTGATGCATAATAAACATGTATTTTGGATTGGTCAGATTTTATTTCTTCAAGTGTACATTTTCATGTAAATATGATTAATTTGGGTTTGATAAGGATGGTTATCATTAGTGTTTTTTACACAAGGTATTTAATTGTCTACTACTAGTGTGTCATAATGTCTGCCAAAATTATTTGGTAAATTATCCTAATTAGTGTCTTTATAACGATTTTGTTTGCAGACATAACTTCTATGTCTTAATAATTTTTTTTTGTCAAACTATGCCAAAATGTTCTCATTCAAAATAACGCCTGTGATAAGAATTATCTATATTATGTGCCGTCACAATTGATTAGATTTAAAAAAAACAACACTGGTTTCATATAGGCATATAGCCGATATTGGCACGCTCACTTCCGGGATCCATCTTGATTTCACTGTATACTATGTACAAAATTTCAATCCTTGTGTATTTAGCGTAATTTCTTAGTTTTGCGTCGGAAGCCCAGCATTGGGCCGCTTCGCAAAAGAAACCCATATAACAAATAAATGCAGATATGGAAGAAAAGTATATAAAATGATGCTCTTATTCGCAAAAATTGATGAAAAATTTGACACTACAAGCCGCTGATGAAGTTTACCGTAGAAAGCAAAGACTTTTGAAAACGTGCGAATGTTACCGGAAGTACCTGTGCCAAGAATCTGGGCCAAAATAACTAGTGCACTGTAGATTCGGAGAGCTATATGCGATAGGGAGAATTGAAATACAAAACTTTTATTTCATTCGATTATTAAAACATTCCCAACATTGAAGAACAATTATTATTAATACATTCCATATGTATTTTATTTATGGAGCAGGAATTTATATTTTAGAAGAACATATTGATTTTTCATTAAATTTATATATTTTTAATGATCTTTAAGAGCCTTTAACTGTACATTTACTACAAGGAATAACTCCTTATCTATTTCTGTCTAATAATATATAATCACTATTTTAATGGAAGCAATAGTAAAAGAATGGTCCAACCCAAATGCATCATGATTTATTTATGTAGTTGTTAATGATTAAAACAATTAAGTGCAATTATAATGACATGTGTCGGTGAGCTCTCATTTGGATCACAGAAAGATTGTCAATTGTTCATAACTGTAAATTATCTGAGATTATTTTGTATGTTTCTTTCAAATAATGGAGTTATATTTTCTACCTAAGAGCTTTCAGCAGGTAATCATTATAGCAGTAGCATGTACGCTATGCATTTGTAGTCGCAGGACTATGAAATTAGAGGTTTCCATGTAGTGACGAGATCTCATAACATTTTGTTTCTCTTGTTTATATATTTTTAATAGAAATGAATAGTTTTATAAGGTGTATGTATATTTGTATTTCAAAATGATTTTATATGGGATTTTTAATGGGTGTTTCTGGTATGAACGTAAACATCACTACCTCTGTATTTTCTTTAGAATCTGAAATATCATTTCTTCATAGTTTCAGGGTACTTTATTTTTGTTTCACTATGATAAGTTGTCGTTAATTTTTTTTATTGCAAAATGCTAGTTTTCAAAATTGAATACTTCATACAATGAGTCATTGTTAGAAATTGTATATTCAGTGTACAATTTCAATAAAAGTTTATGCCTAGTGTTCATGCTTTCTGAAGAGATAAATATGCATACATGTAGAAATACAGACCATGTTTTTATTTTTATTATATATTCTTCTGTCTGGTACATATATGTCACAGTCATATACACTATATGCATTTGACTTTGGATAAAGTGTCAATTATGAAATCTCTTATTCTGCAATATTATATCATTTTCACCGTATTTCATCATGACTATGCAATTATTCCAATCAGTGCCTTTTCTATTTTTGTAACAACAGAATTCTGGTCTTTCTTTTATGTGATCAATAACTTTGCTGAATGCATGTGCAGTATAAAGCTTTTACTTATTGAAAAAGAATGACAATTTTAGTTTACTCTTTTGTCATTTCAATTTTGTGAAGTCGTCTCTAGTGTAGATTGTCCTATAAATGACAGGGTGAGGAAGGAGGGACAAGAGAAAGAGAATTTTCAAACAAATCGCTTGGTTGTCCAGTCTTCATCGACCTCCTCTTTCCAAAGTGGTTGACCGATCTTGCATTCACATTAAAAGAGACAGAAATGACTGGACAATCAAACAATTTTCATGACAGGAAGGAGAGAGTTGGGGGCCGGGGGGGGGGGGGGGGCAGTCATACATATCAGAATAGGAGAATAGGGCATGAGAAAGCATGGCAGAATGAGAGAGGATGCAGAGAGAGAGAGAGAGAGGAGTGCATAAGAACAACAAAGCTTTCAAGTAAATGGGTGGTAGCAAGCTGCCAGTCATTAGCTTTTTTTGTAGACCTGGAGCCAAGTTATGGGTGGCAATTAAGCCCTAGTGCTTTTTAGAGAATTCAATACGTACACTCTTTTCACTGAAAGTCAAACTCTAGTTTACCATACATGGAATTAAGGGAATAATGCAAGTATACCACCCATAATTTATATTGAAAGAAACAAGTAAATGAATTAATGTAAGTTCTCCTATACATGTAATTTCACTTTTTTCCTTGGCGTTCCTTTTTTCTTTTATTCTTTGTCTTCTTTTCTCTTTACTGACTATGAGCATGAGTGATAAATATCACAAGTAGAAAGCATTTGATAATCGTAACCCAAATAGTGGAAACATCTCTGTGGCAACTATTCACTCAATTGAGTGACAGACATTGCATTGATTTATCTGAAGTTTACAAATTATCAGACTCGCAGGATTGCAAGATACACCATAAAAATGGAAAATGATATTTTGCAATAACCACTTGTTACCATGGAGATAAACAAGGCTTTGATATGTTATGTGCAGAACAATTACAACATTGCTCAATTTATATGAGTGTCATATGATAAATGAAAAAAAAAGCTTGATTATTACATATGCTGTACATCTGACCACTTTGCAATATAAAATACTGCTGTGTTCATTAAATTAGGCCTGAACACAGTAATTTAAATGTCTCTCGTCAAAATGTTCTGCATTTCTCATACTTTGATTTAGGTGATTGGTATCTCATGCAGTGCCAATGCACTTTCGTATCCAGCCATGAGTATGGATGCCTTAGCTCATTCTTGAAACGTCCCTTTGTGTGCACACTGGCGGCAGTATACCGCTGGATACGAAAGTGTACTAGCGCCTCACTTGCTTGGTATCACTTGCATTCATAATCTTTAAATGCAAGAAGGTTAAATATTATTCCTGAAAACAAAAGAGCCTATAATATAAATGGTAATAAAACCCCGC
>BQKZ01009014.1:0-13673 GCA_036244855.1 Temnopleurus reevesii
TCTCTGTCTTTTATTTTCTGTCCCCACTCTGTTTCACTCTCCCTGTTCCCCCAACCTGTATTATTCTCTCCTGCTCTTTCCCAATCTCTTCTCTTCTTTTATTTTTGTTGGTTTTGTTTTGTTTTATTCTTTTCAGCACGACTGTGTGACATGTGGTCTTGGGAGACATGTGGTGGCTATCGATCGCTGACAAAACCTATCGATCGGAAATAGCTGTGTGAAGGCTGGCGATCGATACCAGTACTGAACGGACCGTAAAAATACCGCCACATGCCGACCAGAAAACAATACGTCACAATGGGAATTCAATTCGCATAGCGGCCCACAGACTACATGAATATTTGATGACCGGATTAAAGTGAAATCCGCTTGTTTTCCTCAAAAGAAGTAGAAAGTAATTTCTGGCGACACAAGAGGAGGAAAGGTTTCGGTGTTGATGAAGGGATCTAACTGATAAGGGGGGCAAAAAATTATGGAGATTATCCACCGCTAAGCGGATTTGTACAAGCAAACAGATACAACAGAAATAAACATAGAGCAATACACATTCCGTTACTTATGGTTCCGTCACACATGGGCATAAAGTAACCAACATCTGAACATATAACCACCGTTTCTAAGCTTGAAAAGTATGAGAAGGGATATACTTGCCTAACCCGAACCTATACGCATACATCACGGCTTTGTCATATTCTTTTCTCTATACGCTAGAACAGCATGTGCCTGTCTTGATGAAATTTCTTAAAAATTCATATAATATTTGTTTCATAATGTATAACTGCTCTAATAAAATGAATATATAGTTTTCAAAAGATCATTGCTTATCGGACCTGATATGTTCATGGACTTCGCTTACATATCGAGCGCAAGCAAAACGAATTGACGATCAGTCAACACGAAACATAATATTTGTCTGATTTACAATGTTTTGTATGATTACAAGGGATTTTGCTCTATTTCCTTGTGAAAGTTTGCAGTACATTTTTTGTTAATATGGCTAGAATGGTAGCTTGAATAATGCCACTACTTGACTTGAAAAAATGAAAAGTTTTGCTGGGATAATTTGATTTGTCAATTTCACTAGATTAGATGCCTTTTCAAGAGTAAATTATATACAGTTTCATCGTAGATGAGGAGATAGAATATCACAATTCAATGAATTTATAGAATGACAAAAACTGACCACGAAATATTAGAATATGAAAATAGAGCAAAGAAATTGGGACTCCAATCGGGATTCGAACCCGAGACCTCTGGATTGCTAGACCAGCGCTCTACCGCATGAGCTATAGCAAGCCCTTATGCGGTGTTCGTGCTCTATTTTCATATTAAAATATATTCAGTTTAGGCGGGAAATAAAAAAAATTGACTCTTAACGCAAAAGTGTGACCGTGTCTCTGAATAAAAATATGGTACACGGCTAACTGTAAGGGATTAGGAATTAGTGAGCAGGAAACCTGCCGCTGAGCAGTTGACAATAATTGTAATCCCTTTGGTTTGTTAAGTTGTACCAGGAATATAGCTAATTATTCCATCTGTCACTTATTTCGGCTTCTTCTTATACATTTCGAGTACGTTAACTAGGAGAAAGTATAAATCACAATTTAAACAACGGTGAAAAGTAGTAAGAGCAGGATGTTTACTCTTTCCATAATTCGTCGAATATTTCTGATTATTTTATGTATAAATAAAGATGAATAAAATAAATTCAGAAAAAGATGTTGCGAGAGGAATATGTTAAAAATTTCCATTGGCAAGTATTTCAGTTTCTTTCATGTATACATTAATATAATTGAAATGCATTTCGAGTAGATAAACTAGAAACAAAAATACACTACCACCACTGTAATTCTCAACAACAAAGAAATGTCAATCCAAGAGAAAGCTAGAGATGAAAACATTAGATAAATTATACCTTAAATATATCTAGTGGAAACATTAACATTATCATTATATTTTCCCGTTTTGATATTTTCTTTAATTGTCTCTCGAAACGGGTTGAAGGGGTTAAAAATAACGTGACATGCAAGTACTCCATTAAGTTAGGCAAATATGCTAACATTACAGCTCTGTCGTCATCAACACCAGCAACGTTTACTACTTTTTCAACCAACCTCATGAAATTCCAGTAAATGCAAGCAAAATGTCTTTGGACAACAATATAATGTTACGCATTATCATTTATAAGTAAGCTATTTATATAGGTGAGTGAGTAAATGTAAGTCAAGATTATGATTTCTCAACGCATAGAACGCATATAAAAATGAACGTAAATGCGCATTATATATATTTTTATTCCCCCCTCATATACCTTCTTATAACTATTCAATACTACTCAAATTCATTGTAGAAAACATTAATAAAGGGGGGAGGGTAAAATTGTCATTTACTGTTTTAATATATAAAATTTACTCCAACTGTAAATTACTCAAGAAATGTAGCATGTTCATTTCATCTGAAGTAAAATTTTGAAATGTTTATGAAATCAAATCGTGCCGAGATATATGTCTCATCCCAAAAGAAAAGGAAAGTGAATAAAAACTTAAACGAGTAATAAAAACTGATATCAGAATTTGCCATATAATTTAAGCGCTTTCTTTATGACGTGACGCTTTACAGCACTTCACGGGAGCCCCGCCGGCCGAAGTAGCTGGGAACCGCACAGCCCGATTTCTGTCCATGATCACCGCCACTTGTGTTTTTTTTTCCTTCTTTTTTTTTCTCTCTGTTTCGTTTGTTTCTTTGGCTTTACATCATTTTCACTTTACAAGTGCAATGAGAATGAGCAATGTGCTATCAGGGAGCTTGTATGCTTTCATGTGATTTTCTTTTCATTCCATAGTTTTCATAAAAGCAGTAAATATATTAGCTAAATAAATTTGCTAATTAATATTTATTAAGTTAAGGGTGTTGGAAGGAAGACATGATGCTTAGTTCATCTTTTGATACCATGGCTGCCAAATCGACTCAACTTAGGTCATTTCTCTCTGCTTGCCTTTCTTTCAAAATTTTGCTTGTTTGTTATTGTATTTGTGATGTGAATATTTTTATATTTATAAATATTTCCTACAAGTAAGTAAAAATTAATTTGTAAAAAAAATTAATGGTAGAAATAGCACCCACTGAGTATGCATATTGATAGCGACAAGACAACATTTTGTACAGAATATGTTTCTATAACTAACTTCAACGATTATGATGATAATGATCTTAATAATGATTTTAACAATATTAGAATATTATTATCAATGATAATATAATCTCTATACTGCCACTTCTTCTGTTAGGCTATGGGTAAATTATAGTTCTCCTTCAGTCCGCCTTCTTCTTCTTCTTTTTCCTTCTCCTTCATCTTCTTGTTCTTCCTCCTTCTTCTTTTTCTCCTTCTCCTCTTCTTCTTCTTCTTCTTCTTCTTCTTCTTCTTCTTCTTCTTCTTCTAGTTCTTCTACTTCTTTCTCCTTTTTTGCAGTCTTCTTCACCATCCCTCTTCTGCTGTTTTGTTTGCCCCCCCCCCCAAAAAAAGTGTGCTCCCCATTTACACATCAGGATAAAGGGGCCCACATACCCCAAGCCCCCCCCCCCCCTCCCGATGTACACACGACCGTTTTCGCTTCGTTTTGGGAATCACTTCGGACGCCTGCTTGCATTTCATGCGCAGTAACTGCGCCATCTAGCCTACGTACGAGGACACGTGCAAAAAATCACTGCAGATAAAAATCGTTTTTTCGGCTCGATACAGATCGAAATTGTCCCTTCATATCGTTTTCGATTTGAATTGATCCCCGATAGCTAGATTAAGTGGGCCCTTCATTGAAACACCTGTTCATAAATTGATTGTTTTATGCAGGAGGTGTCAAATGATATCTGATATCGATATTTTAAAGTCAATTCCTCTGTCGTTGTTTCACTGTATGAATGGTAAAATCGTTTTATGATATCAGTGCTGGAATGCGACTGTAATCGAAGTGAAATATCGACAGGAGAAGGAGGCGCGTGCTCAGACGTAAACAAAAAATTGTGGTGTATAGTCATTTGTTATTATGAGCTGGAATTCTAATACATTCTAATTTCATTAGTTTACGGATGGTTCCGTCAAAGAAGACATGCAGGGACCCATGATTTGAACACCCTGGGACTGATCAACTTCAACTTTAAACCCCCCCCCCCCTCCCCAGATGCCGATTTATCGCCCTTTTCACCAACATTTCACGCCCCTCCGCGAGGACTGACAAGCTATAAAAAATAAAAAAAAATGATGATAATAATATGTTCACATTTTGTGTTCCTGCTTCATCTTTTTTCTCTCCTTCTTCCTCACTCTGATCGGGGGACTGGGTTCTCATAATTCAAAAAATTTCTGGCGAGACATCTGTAATAAGATTATTTTTACTGATTATTATTTACAGTGTACTAAGCTTTAATTGAAAAGTTTATTTTATCTCTAGTTCTAAATATTCATATTAAATAAACCTACAGTTACAATTATGAAAATGATATCAATTACTAATTCGTTCCGAACGCCTCAGAAAGCTACGCAAATAACATATCAATATAATCACGCCTTTTTTGATGCTGATTTTGGCATGTCTTTAATGTGAAAGTGTGATAGAAAGCGTTTTATAATGTAGCATCGTGGAACAGTTCTTTCATCGGACCATTCGTTATGGAAATCAATGTAACCAATGTAACATAGCAATAATGTTCAATTTAGAGAACGCATGAAACTATGGTATCCACTATGCACGCCAGTTCTACAAAGTGATCAAGGCTTTGTGCAAAATTTAAAACACTGATCTAAACACACTTGAACCATGGAATTATCCATGCTTAAACATTGGTGTTTTATAAGTTTCCTAGACAAGTCCAATATTACAGATTTCTTTAAGGTTTCAAAATACTTTTCACAGCCATTATTTTAACCTTTTGGGCTTCTCCGTAAGACCGTTCGATCATTGAAATGTGTTAATTCTCCATTTTGAAGGGAAAAAGGTTTCATTCCCCCCAACCTGATCAATGTGGCCCTCATGGTCCTTACTATCATGAATTATGATACAGTACTCGAACACCGGATACATACATAGAAATATTTGGTTAAGGGTATAATTCAATTTTTTTGTCAAGTGGGATATTGAAAAACTCATTAAAAAGCTAACTTCTCTTCATCGAACACCCAACATTTTCATTATCATCCGCTCTCAAAAGGCTGATGCACATCTTTGCGTTTATACCCAACTTTTTCCCACCGTTTATAACGTTCCCTGAACATAGAAACAGTCCAGACAGTCTAGGGAAATTGCTTGACTGACGCTTAAAGTGTTCTTCCAACACTCGATGCGTTTAATAGCGTTAAGTAAACATCATCCCTCCGTATCTGTGTTAACGGAACTTCATAAACGTTGGATAGACGTTGCGCAGACGATTCTTACCAACGCGAAGGTGTGAGTCAACCTTTATATCGTTTTGATTATTTGATGTCTATGATTATGTTCATTTTATTCATAAATATGCATGGCAATTCATGAAAGGGTGCAATATTTGATCTTTAGAGCTTAGAATGAATATCGTAAAATATTATGCATGGTATTTAATATGATAGAAGGGCGCAACATACATGTGTGATCTCTAAAGTTTAAAATCATAAATAATTATGCTTGGCAGTTCATAAAAAGAAGAAATATTAGATATTTAGATTTAAAAGTCATAAATGATTATGCTTGGCAGTTCATAAAAGGGCGCAATATTCGATCTTTAGAGCTACGAATGAATATCGTAAATATGCATGATATTTCATAAAAGGGCGCAATATACATGTGTGATCTTTAAAGTTTAACATCATAAATATGCATTGCAATTGTTCATACAAAAGAGAAATATTTGATCTTTAGAGTATACAATCATTTAAAAAAGTATGCTTGGCAATTACTAAAAGGGAATAGTACAATAGTACATCTTTAGATTTAAACATCATACATAATTATGCTGGGAAATTCATATAAGTGGTTCTTTCCGGTTTAAAACCATAAATATGCATTGCAATTCATAAAAAGGAGCAATATTTGATATTTAGATTTAAAAATCTTAGATAATTATGCTTGGCAGTTCATAAAATGGAGCAATATTTGACCTTTAGAGCTTAGAATAAATATCGTAAATATGCATGGTATTTCATAAAAGGGCGCAATATACCTGTATGATATTCAGAGTTTAAAATGATTAATATACATGGCAATTCATAAAAGTGAGCAATATATGATTTTTAGAGTTTAAATTATAAATATGCATGGCAGTTCATAAAAAGAGGCAATATTTGATCTTTACATTTTAAAATCATTAAAAAGAATTATTAGCAATTCATAAACATGATAAAAAGGAGCTATGTTTGATCTCTAGAGTTTAAAATCATAATTATGCATTGCGATTCATAAAACGGAGCAATATATGATCTTTATAACTTTAAAAGACGTATCTATCTTTTTTCTTTCCAGGTAAAATACATAAAGGCTGAATTAAAGGGGAGCAATATATGATCTTTAGAGGTTGAAATCATAGATATACATGGCGATTCGTGGAATGGAACAATATAATTATGATCTTTAGAGTTTAAGATTATGAATATGCATGGCATTTAATAAAAGGGAGCAATATTTGTTCTTTAGAATTAAAGATCATAAATAGTTATGCTTGGCAATTCATAAAAGGGGCCAATATTTGATCTTTAGAGTTTAGTAGTTAAAAATCATAGATAATTATTCTTAGCAATGTATAAACGTGATAAAAGGGCCGGAGCAATATATGATCTTTACAGCTTTACAATCATAATTATGCATGGAGATTCATAAACAAGGAGCAATAAGGATTTTAGAGTTTAAAATCATAAATATGCATGGCATTTCACGAAAGGGAACAATATTTGATATTTAGAATATGAAATCATAAAATACATGGCATTTCATAAAAAGGGAGCAATATATGATATTTAGAGTTTAAAATAATTAATATGCATGGCATTTAATAAAAGTGAGCAATATTTGCTCTTTAGAATAAAAAATCATAAATAGTTATGCTTGGCAATTCATAACAGGGGCCAATATTTGATCTTTAGAATCTAAAATCATAAATATGCAGCGCAATTCATAAAAAAGAGCAATATATGATATTTAGAGCTTAGAAAGACGAATTTATCTTTTCTGTATCCATGTGAAATATATATAGGATGAATTAAAGGAGTGAAAGTGTGAGAGAGGACTACAATGACGCCACGTGTCGTGACCTTGTGTTCAAATTAAACCACGCACGGACGGGCGCATTGTAATAAATTGGAGCCGAAATACGAAATGCCTATGATATTTGAAATGCTATATGCATCAGTTATTATTGTTCGTCGGAATTGAATAGAAGATATTATTTTTTCTAGCTGTTCGATCCTGCTCGCATTATGAGGGTTTGTACGCTTCAATTAACTGCTAATAACTACCGATAGTTTACGCAGGGTAGAAGAATAGTCTTTCTTTTCAAGACATTTTGAAGAGAGGAAAGTTTTTGAGAGGTGGTTCTAAGTAGATCAAAATGGAGATTTTATCAGGAAAGTGTGAAAATTTCAAGAAACCCTTTATATAGGCTTAAAATGGCCAACCTTTGCCCGACGTAAATTAGAATGCAAAAAAAAAAATTAACACCATCTGGAATCTATATAATCATGCCCAGACCAGGGAAGTGTTCAAATAGCATCTGTTTGGAATCAAAACAAAATATATAAAACGATTTGGTGTTTTGTTTTGTTTTGTTTTGTTTTTTTTTTTGGGGGGGGGGGGGGCTTAAACAGTCCAGTATAGGTGTGTGTGTATATTTAATTGATTCCAATAGGTTTTATTGCAACACTTTTTTTGTGTAAAATGTATAGATTCCGGCTGGTGTTAAAAGAAACTCATGCACTTTTTACAGTGTGGGCCCTTTGATCGGGAATTTGTAGGGGCATGCTTACCTAACGCTTTAATATGCGCGTACGTCGAGACTCAGCTGAACTTATGTTCAGTATAAGCCAGGTATGCCCCCTTCGAATACAATAAGTTGGTCATTTATGTTTTTATGTGACTTAGGAGGTGTTGCTCAAAAGTTGCAATTGATCACAAGTTGCAGTTGATCGGAACGTGCCAATCAACATAATTTTTCATTCGCGTATTGTTAAATGCGCATACCGTGCGCGAATGAAAATGTGCGTTACAATTTGCAAAGTTGCAGTTGGTTATGAGCAACACCCCATAAGTATTAGATTTGTTGATCTCAACATTTCCTTCAAACATTAACAAAATATTGTCTGCTTCGAAAGACTATTCCTCATTCCAATAATCTCACTACCTCATCGAAAGGAAATTGTACCGGAAGTCCCAAAGAAATAAACGCCCTCATTTCTACCCTTTATGGTGTCTCAAAATTGTCGATGATATTTCAAATGTTTGCAAAAATAATCATCATCATTTTTTCTAACCATAACGAGACATATTATTTTGTGGCGAAAGCAATAATGCGTAGAGTTTTCAACCCTCTTTCAAAAGGACGGATGAGTTTCTTGGGACAAGCATACGGTATTTCACCGCTTTAAAGCCCAAGTATAGTTTTGGTAAAAGCGAATATCTTTATCGCCAACTTTTGTCTTCAAATCTACTTTAAAAGAAACATGATATCATGAAGATGTTGTACAAAAGATTGTACGAAAAATTAACAAGTTTTGGAAAAGTTATAACCTAAAGTGTGGAAAATATTTTAGCGTCGTAGCCCCCGACGCGAACNGAATTTGATAAAAAATTTCAGAATTTATTCTTTATGTATTCCTTTTTAGCATGCTTTAATAAAATCTTGGAAATAATTTTCTATATGCCCGATAAGATGCAAAATATTTTTATAACCAAGAGAGGGTATAGAAACTATATGTCATGGTATATATCGCCAAAATTCACATTTCTTTAATCTTTACCAAAACTATACATGGGCTTTAAGATTTATTTAAAGAGTTTTGGAAAGAGCGATAGATGGCGTTCATGCGATCGACCCTTCAATTTATGAGCTTTAGCTAATGATACAAACGGCATTTCTGGTACCTGAAAACGGAATATTACGAATATTTCATTACTATTAAAAGAAGCAGACTACCGCTATAACTTAAAAAGAAACGAAATACCGAATTGCTTTAAATGGTACCCGGGGAGAATTTTCGGTTAATTTATTTAATGAGATTTCTTGAAATTCTGTTGTCATAATTTTAACAGAGACGTATCTACGTTCGTGTCTGTATTAAAAGGGTGGCGCAAGAAGTTACGAAGTCTCAGCAAGAAGATGACAGCAAATCTATTTCTTGCAATTGGCCCCAACACGATTTACGTTCTATTCAATTTTATTTCTGCTCCATAAAGTATGAAACGATATGAAGTGAAGCCTTGTCATTCCCTCTGCAACGTACTTTAAGGCAGATTCACGCCACTACCTTTTTAGGCTGCGTCCGCCAAGCGTTTTTGAAAATGAAAAATGCTCCCCGAGCGCACAGTATATGTTGATCAGACGGTGGATTGACGTTAAACTTGCGCTGAAAGAGCATTATGCCAAACGTTAGTTAACCGTATGACCTGCGTCTTTGTGCGTACAGGGAGCACTTTTTTATTTTCAAAAAACGCTGGGCCAAAACGGAAATGTGTGAGTCGGCCTCTATCAAGAAGAGGACAGCTAAGACCATTTCGTGCAGTTGGCCCCAGTACTCTTTAGGTTGTTCTCAATTTAATTTTCCTCATCAAAAAAAAAAGAAAGCTATGAAATTAAGCCTCGTCATTCCCTCTGCGACTAACTTTGAGGCCGACCCACTCCTTTGCATTCTTATCCTGCGTCGCTCGTAGGCCTACTGTTTTTTTAATCAAAAACGCTCCCCGAGCGCACAGTATACACTGATCAGACGGTGGATTGACGTTAAACCTGCGCTCGAAGAGCATATGCCAAACGTCAGTCAACCGTATGACCTGCGTGTTTGTGCGTACAGGGAGCCCTTTTGTCATTTTCAAAAAACGCTGGGCCAAAACGCAAAGGTATGAGTCAGCCTTTACCAAGGAGAGGATAGCGAAGACCATTTCGTGCAGTTGGCCCCAGTACTCTTTAGGTTGTTTTCAATTTAATTTTCCTCATAAAAAAAAGCTATGAAATGAATCCTTGTCATTCCCTCTGCGACTAACTTTAAGGCCGATTCACGCCTATACCTTTTTAGGCTGCGTCCGCCAAGCGTTTTTGAAAATTAAAAATGCTCCCCGAGCGCATGTTGATCAGACGGTAGACTGACACTCGGCTTGCGCTCCAAAAGCGTACACCAAATGTCACTACACCGTATGATGTGCGTCTGTGTGAGTCCAGTTAGCGTTCTGAATTTAAAAAAAAAGATGCAGGCTAAAACACAAAGGTGTGAATTGGCCTTTAAAGTTGTTTTGAATTTAATTTTACTCTCCGAAAAAGTAAGGAGAGCTATAAAACGAAGCCTCATCATTCCCTCTGCGACGTACTTTAAGGCCGACTCACACCCATACCTTTTTAGCCTGCGTTCGTCCAGCGTTTTTGAAAATTAAGAATGTTCCCCGAGTGCATAGTATACACTGATCAAACAGTGGATTGACGTTAAACTTGCGCTCAAAGAGCATATGTCAAACGTCAGTCAACCGTATGACCTGCGTCTTTGTGCGTACAGGGAGCCTTTTTTTATTTTCAAAAAACGCTGGGCTAAAACGCAAAGGTGTGAGTCGGCCTCTAGCAAGAAGAGGATAGCTAAAACCATTTCGTGAGTTGGCCCTAGTACTCTTTAAGTTCTTTTCAATTCCATTTTCCTCACCAAAGGTAAGAAAAGCTATGACATGAAGCCTCATCATTCCCTCTGCGACGTACTTTATGGCTGATTCACGCCTATACCTGTTTAAGCTGCGTCCGCCCATCGTTTTTGAAAATTGAAAATGCACCCCGAGCGCACAATATATGTTGATCAGACAGTAGACTTGCGCTCTGCTTGCGCTCCAGGAGCGTACGCCAAACGTCACTCCATCGTATGACATGCGTCTGTGTGAGTCCAGTGAGCGTTCTTAATTTTTAAAAAAAGACGATGCAGGCTGAAACACAAAGGTGTGAATCTGCCTTTTAAGTTGTTTTGAATTCCATTTTCCTCTCCAAAAAGTAAGAAAAGCTATAAAATGAATCCTTGTCATTCCCTCTGCGACTAACTTTAAGGCCGATTCACGCCTATACCTTTTTAGGCTGCGTCCGCCAAGCGTTTTTGAAAATTAAAAATGTTCCCCGAGTGCATAGTATACACTCATCAAACAGTGGATTGACGTTAAACTTGCGCTCAAAGAGCGTATGCCAAACGTCAGTCAACCGTATGACCTGCGTCTTTGTGCGTCCAGGGAGCGTTCTTGATATAAAAATGATGCAGGCTAAAACACAAAGGTGTGAATCGGCCTTTAAAGTTGTTTTGAATTCAATTCTCCTCTCCAAAAAGTAAGAAAAGCTATGAAATTAAGCCTTGTCATTCCCTATGCGACGTACTCTAAGAGTTGCACCTGTCCTGTGCGATACTGCTATTTACATGCAATTTACATATGGCTGCCAATCATGGCGGGAAAGATTTTTGGCGCGAAAGATTTGGCGGGAACGTTAAGAGGGGTTGCTGAACTACGTTAATAAATCACTTTTTTCTTTTTACTCTTGCTTTGTCTTTGTCATTGTGGGAGCGGCGTGGTGTAGTGTTCAGACTGTCGCCTTTCAATCAGAGAGTCGCGGTTCGAGCCCCAACTATGACATTGATTTCCTTCAGCAAGAAATGTATCCACATTGTGCTGCCTTTGACCCAGGTAAGACCTGGTAGGAATTAAATTCTTGAAAAACTTATGCGCCTCATAGCTGCAGTGCTAAAGCCAGAGTAAGAATGCTGCAACTGTATGCTTAGGGACTTCTCATAAAGAGGTGATAAGCGCTATATAAAAGCCGTTCATTCTTTTATGATATCAAAGGTTTTGCTGGTCAATTTCATCAGAGCTGTATTAAAATCAACGAATGGATTTTTAGATTCGACACACTTTCGTAAGCTCGCTTGTACCATTTATTTTCCTTCAGTTATCATTCAATATAGTTCCGCATTAGTCCTTTAATCTGATTAATGATTACATTTAGAAGGGTATCCATTCAATTAATAGCAGCACAAAGTGGTCATTGAATTAAACACGTACCAAAAGGCCAATTTATTTCGACTTGAGTTTAAAAACCCTTCTTGCGCCTTTTTTAATTTTATCATTCTTATTTGCACGCAGAAAATGGTGCAGAAGTGTAAAATCGCATTTAGATTGAGTCATCAAATCAAATGTAATCAAATATTTATCTCACTTTATTTCAACTTCATCAAATTTGCCTTCTAATTCCCCTTTTCGAATGCAATTATGCTGAAGTTACACAGATATTGTGTACTAGTTTTATTCAATTTATGTAGTTTTATTAACATCAAAGGCTGGTTCAAGTGATGTTACAAGAGAGAAAAACATTGCATGTACTGTTGTTCTTGGTTATAGCTCGTGCATTATTATTGAAATACTCTTTTCAATTTTCATATCGTTATAAATTCATAATGAAATTAATGATCAACAACAAATTATAAAGCACCTTTCCATGAGATATATAGAGAAGGAAGTAGGATAGAAAAAATGGGCCTTAAAAGAGCAAGGTGCTATTCAGCTATAACAGTGCGAAGATGAAAATCCTGTAATGTTTTGAAGAAAAAAATACCATATTAATGAGAATTACACGCACTGATTCGAACATTATAAACTAAAATGATAGTTGCATGACCGATATTTTGCAAGCTAGAAAACAGAGAGGGATATGGCGCCACCTTTTTATGTAAGGACATGCAGGGCGATAGTAGCATGTAGGGTGGGTTGGGAGGTTGAGTGTTGAGGGTGGGGGATATGGACTTCTTAGTTGCCCAGAAGGCCGTCCCTAGCTTCATAAGAAGCAAGGCTTGTGCGAAGGAATGCACGGGAGAGCTCAGCGATCAATGCCCAGCCCGTGCCGCTGAATGAATTAACGCATACCGCCGCATTCAGTCCCCATACTCAAAGCCCGCGCTTCGCCAACAAACCCCACAGAACGGCAAAGCTCACCCCGTCGCCGCGGCGTAAAGAGCGAAAGAAGACTCGGAGAGTCGCCGAGAGAGATACAGCGCTGCAACGCAAAATAAAAGCATGCCTCAGGAAACTCTCCCCCCTCTTTCTTTCTTTTAATCTGCCCATCCTTTCCTCCCTCTATCCCCTCTTCCTTGTCTCTTTCAGCGTGGAGTGCGCGGAATTAGAAAATCCATATTATCGATCGTAAAAATGGCCCCTTTCCCTAAGCTCTGTTAAAATATTCCGCTCTTTTTTCGCTTCTCCTCTTACCGCCGTTTCCCCCGAATGTTCGCGATGCAGACGTTTGTACTGCCAGCTAGCAGGGGGCAACGCGCTCCATTGCAACTTTTCTTCATCTTCGCTTTCACTTTTTTATCTCCTTCTCTTTTCACTCATTAACTAAAGACCCATTGCCCTTGGTTCTTTAATAACTTCAAAATGAGACGTTTTTTACTCGTCAGTTTGTAAAAACAAAAACAAAAAACAAAAAAAAAAAAAAAA
>BQKZ01009016.1:0-21751 GCA_036244855.1 Temnopleurus reevesii
AAAAAAAAGAATAAGAAGATGGGGGAAGAAAATAAAGGAGGAGAACTTCTGTGTGCTGAGATATGTAAATATTGCATCCTGTTGACCATTCAATACATGTTTGCAGTATTTAGAATGTAAAAAAAATAAATACAAAGCTACGATAGTCCTACGCTTATGATTGTATAGGGGATGTTGTTCAAAAGTTACAATTGACTGGAAGTTGCAGTTGATTGGAACATGCCAATCAAAATCGTTGTTTCATACGCATCCTGTTAAAAGTTTGTACCATGTGCGAATGAAAATGCGCTTTACATCTTGCAACTGGTTTGCTATCAATTGCAGCTTTTGATCAAAACCCCCATAGTCTGGTATTTAAACTTTACAAAATACCTGCTCTGGAATACAATCTTACATATATCCTCCAATTATGAAAATGCAATTTTTCTTTGTTATTTTCAAAAAGTTTTTAAAGAGATTCCATTTATATCAAATACAATCTAAGAGATTTTATAAATTGCTAATCACTTATGCTAATGGACCAAATTTACAATCAATATGTTAGTGCAAACTCTTTAGCTATGCCCTAATCAATACACCTTTTCAAGGATGATTGGCTGTGTTTGTATAATACATGTAGATTTAAGATTCAACAAAGAAACGTCAGTGAATCGCAATGTGAAGTGACAGTTATTGATTGATAATCTTGATCAATTTACGTCTTGGAGAAAGTGCAATGGTTGTCAAATTTGGAAATTGTGAGTCGCAGTGTACTTTTGTTTGTTGTTTGGGTTATCATAGTTTAAATTTAAATTATAATTCAGAAAATATTAAGGTACATGTACTTACGGCATATTCCTTGTATAATATGCAAAGCTCTTTCAAATTCTCAAATGGCAAGCTGTGTATCTGTGCAAAGTTTATCATATACTTTTTACTTTATTTTATTTAGCTATGTTTATTTTATTTGCAGACAACAAAAGATATAACATTAGAACTTAAACAATGATACATAAAAAACATAAGAAAAGGAGGGACATTGGACAGTACAAATTTCAGGAAACGGTGTGGGCAAAAATATAAAACTAAAATCATCTTGAACCACTTTTACCAATGCAAACTTTAAAGCCTCCCCCCCCCCCCTCCGAATGAAAACCTGGTTGGTGCATATGAATTAAGCAATGAATATTTGTACTATTGTAGCTTACACAATCAAGTTGCTGATATTTTGCTATTTTTTGCCAATATATTTTAAACAGTACTCAAGGGAAACTATATTGATAATTCTATGACAATGTAGATTTTTTTTGATAATGATATCTGGATGTTCTGTCAATTCTCATAATCATATTGCCTATCTTCCAGCAGAGGCCTCTTCATTTTTGTGTAAAGCCATACAAGAAATTGTTTCAATAATGATAAAATGCATGATTCTACAAATTTATGAAGATGAGTAAGTATCAGAATAAATAAATGATTTGGTAAAACGACACAAATTGCAATCACACAGAATATATTAGTGCCATGCAAAGATTTTTGACGATGTAATTATCATAATTTATATTTCTTTGCATCGAAACTGAAGATGCCTCATTAATTGCTAATGCAATGTGTGAGAATTCAAGCAAACCAGACTATAGTCCATGTTTGTTTATTGGTCGTTTCTTCTCTTCACTGCTGCATTTGTTGCCTAGCAACATCAAAATCACCCTTGAAGTCAACATATTATGATGTCTATACAGCTGTTGCCTGTTTAATAACTTCTGGGTTATTGATCTAGATTTAATTTCACACAATATTGTTGGTTAATTGATTTGGGAATCAAGCACTCTTGCTTTCAAAGTTTATTTTGTATGCGTACAGGGAGATAAAGAATAGTTCTTTTTCAGTAAGCCTAGGCCACTGATGGTGGTCACTTGTCTACAAATACCCAAACGCCTTTAATGTTCCCAGTGTAAAGTTGACATATTCATGTACCAGGGTCATGATTGTTTTTATTGTTGCATCTTTGTTTGCAAAATTTATCTCCCATATCAAGAACTTCATGATTTTGATTTGGATATGAAATTCATTGTGCACAAGAAGTGTCATTGAGCATACTACTGTAAAGGGTTCAATATTGTTATGGTGTTCAAGATTTGAAAGATAAAGTGCAAGTCAGAAATCCTTTGCTTACCTGTTATTACCATGAATCTCAGGACAATGGGATCATACATGTAGGCCTACATGAGTGGGTCCACCGGACCCTGAGCTGTCCTAATGATAACAGGTAATAGCATTCAAACACGCCATCTCTTTAGTCGCCTATTCAGAGGCACGAGACAAATTATCTAATATTATTACCCGGCCATAGCATAGCTGCCAAGTAGGCACTTTTGCATTTAAAGAAATAAATCCCTGCCAGTACCCATTCACTTCACCTGGGTTGAAGCTCTGACTTTCAATGTACATTTACAGTTTATTTGTAAAGAGGTCATTTGGGATATCATCTAGTGCACAGGTCAAAAGTTAAAAAAGATCATGATCGAAGTGGGTTTTAGATAAAGAAAATCTGAGCTACTGTCTGTGAGACAGTTTTATTACCTGCTTTGATTGATGACAGAAGCCATTCATGAATCATCTCCCTTACAATATATGATGATTTGTTGACCGGAAAAGACTTTGTTTCTAATTATATACAGTGTACAGGGTTTTTACCACTTTTAAAAGGTTCCCCTGATACACAATGAACAAAAATATGTAGGATATTTTTGCTTCTTATTCATGTGAGTATGAATTTATCGTTCTATGGACAAGAAAAAAATTCCCTGGTTGGCCAATAATGCCATTAAAAAAAATCCCTCTAAATAATCATGCCTTTACAGAAATTCCCCATATATTCCCCAGAAATAGATGGCTATTGCGTAATATTGGAAAATAATGACTTATGGGCCAAGAAATGCCCTATATGCACTATATTACAGTACTCTGTAATACCAACTATGTGAATTTTAAAATTTCTTAATTAATTTCTATTGATTTTTCTATGTGGATGATTAAAACCAAGAAAATCAGGTCGTGAATTTTCAGAGGGTTGGTTGAAGGACAACCAAACAACCTTTTTTAGGCTTATAGACACTGAACATTGAGCAGCTGCTTTTTACCAAGATAAAAAAGCTATTCCACAATACTATCCTGTAGCTCTGAATAGTTCTATATAATTATCAGGTTATGCCTTACTCTTTCATAGGGTGAAATTTTTATTTTCAAGGTCTGTTGTGAGATGTATTCATTGTCCAAGGAGTAATATTGGCCTTCATATTGCTTTAGGGGATGAAATATGTGACAAGTAAATTATTTGTACCCACATTTTCAGTAAATTGTGGGAGAGGCCAGGGAGAGTCCCAATAAGATGTATGTTCAGTATTTCTCTTTTGACAGGCGTATTTACCTTATTTGCTTTATTTGCACTAAAACAATAAAATAGGTGCATAGTGTCAGATTCCAGGGATTAATGCTGTCCTAATACAAAACAAGACAAACAAATGATTTGAGAAAGACTGGGAAATGTCCCAATTACTGATCACAAACCATGTAAGCCATGATATGTCAAAATAGGGAATCGTCTAAGGGCATTGTCAAGATGAGCACAGGAATTGTGCTTTTTATACATTTGGCTTTACAATTTTAGGTAATTAAAAGTTTCTTGGATGCCCTCCACCAATTGGCCCTCTGAGGGGGGGGAGGGGGGGTTCACAAATTAAAAAAAAAATTACGATTTTGCATGTGAAATACTACCTGAAATGTCATTTTAAGTCCATTTAGTAAACATATGAAGTACAACCTAAATAGTAAATCTAAATTTCCTTTTAGATGGAAAAAAAAGGAAAATGTGATATTGTATTTTTTTCTAGCATTTTTTTTTCTGGATTTCAGAAATTTCAGTCAGTGAATGTCATTGTTTAGATTGTTTATGGTTATTTAAAAAAATATGAAACAAGTTTATTTGTCTGTATATGGTTTTTACAAGTAATGCTGTCTTTTTCTGTCTCTGTTCCACAGGGGAGTGAAAACAACAACATGAACTTCAAAACTCCAAAGACTTTCCACGTCGGCGGGAGGGTTACCAGACCCTCTCCGACGCCTTCAAGAGCAGAATCGTTGATGGAAGAACTAGGTTTTGATGATAGTAAGTATGAAGAACAAGAGAGAAAGAGAGGGAGAGATATTGATGTGATGTTTAGAGAGCGATTGAGAGAAGAATAAGGGAGTCAAAGTTATAGGGTAGTGAAAACAATAACATGAACTTCAAAACTCCAAAGACCTTCCACGTTGGCGGGAGGGTTACCAGACCCTCTCCGACGCCTTCAAGAGCAGAATCCTTGATGGAAGAACTAGGTTTTGATGATAGTAAGTATGAAGAACAAGAAAGGAAGAGTGTAGGGGGGAGGAGAGATATTGAAGTGAGGTTAAGAGAGTAATTGAGAGAAGAATAAGGGAATCAAAGTTATAGGGTAGTGAAAACAACAACATGAACTTCAAAACTCCAAAGACTTTCCACGTCGGCGGGAGTGTTACCAGACCATCTCCAATATCTTCAAGAGCAGAATCCTTGATGGAAGAACTAGGATTTGATGATAGTAAGTATGATGAATGGAAGAGAAAAAGAGACAGGGAGAGGGAGAGATATTGATATGAGGTTTAGAGAGCAATGGTGAGAAGAATAAGAGAGTCAGAGAAAGAGAGCTGAGGAGATGATGGAAATCTATCCTGTGACAATCCAAGTGAACACGGGGGGGGGGGGGGGGGGGGGGGGGGGGGGGGGGGGTGCAAATGGTTTGTCTGTCTGATATGTTTGTCCGTCTGATATGTTTGAGAGAATAATGATGGAAAAATACAGGAATGAAGTTGAAAAGTGCACTTGTTTCATATGGAAAAGGATTAACTCAAGTGATGAGACCAAAGCAAGAGTTGTGTGGTTGTCCAATGCATGGAATATTTTTTTTTAGAATAGGGTCGGTTTGTATGAAAAAGTTTGTTTTACAATTCTATTTTTCTGCATTTCTATTATTTTTTGTTTTTTAGAAGTGAAAAAATTATCAAGTTTGGGCCATTTCCATAGGTTCAGGTGATGGAGGAAAACCGAGCAATTTTATTGGTCTTAAAATGTATACCCTACACTTATGATAACAATTTATGCACTATTTTTCAGAGAGGAACATTATTCAACTATCTGTCCTTCCCTTGATTTCATGTTTTGGAAACAACAAACAAACTAAACAATGTAAACGAAAACACTATTTGTGCTTGTAAATCAACAACATGGCCCAACAGGTATTGCAATGGCTGCAGCATACTCCTTGAATTCAATGCCTAAGGGACTAAATTTAGCAGACAATGGTTGATTTCTTCAACCACATAGAAGCTATTATGAAGCTAGACAATGGCNTTAGTAAACATATGAAGTACAACCTAAATAGTAAATCTAAATTTCCTTTTAGATGGAAAAAAAAGGAAAATGTGATATTGTATTTTTTTCTAGCAGTTGAATGGATTTCAGAAATTTCAGTTAGTGAATGTCATCGTTTAGATTGTTTATGATTATTTAAAAAAATATTAAACAAGTTTATTTTTCTGTATATGGTTTTTACATGTAAGGCTGTCTTTTTCTGTCTCTCTCCCACAGGGTAGTGAAAACAACAACATGAACTTCAAGACTCCAAAGACTTTCCACGTCGGCGGGAGGGTTACCAGACCATCCCCGACACCGTCAAGAGCAGAATCGTTGATGGAAGAACTAGGATTCGATGATAGTAAGTATGAAGAATGAGAGAGAAAAAGAGGGAGATTGATGAAAAAGATTGATGAGTTTTAAAGAGCTTAAAAAAATTGAGAGAAGATAAAGTTCAGAGAATTAAAAGGAAAGAAAGAAAGCTTGGGAAGTGATGAAATTGAAATTATCAAATTGAACAAGGGAAAAAAGGAAATAGATAGGAGTTTGCATGTTTGTGTGGGTATCTGTCTCGCTGTTTTAGAGGGGGTCAGAGGGATGGAAGAAAATTCTAGGTTCTAGTTGGAACAAAATGCATTTTGAAATATGATTTGGGGGCCAAATCAAAGAAAAATTGTTTTCATTGTCCAATCTTTTTTTTAACAATCTGGTGCAGTCAATCAGTATTTTTAATATTATATTTCTATCTTCAAATTTCTAACACACCTTATATTTTTTACCCCTCCCCCCCCAAAAAAAAATATGATGTTGGGCCATTTTAATAGGTTAAGGTGGTGGGGGATACCAAGGATTTTATTCTTGGTGTAAAAATCTATGCTTTACATCTTAAGTAAAATTTTATGCATTTTTTGGAGAGAGGAACAGTTATTTATTCATCTGTCCTTCGTTGATTTCATGTTTTGGAAACAACAAACAAACTAAACAATGTAAACGAAAACACTATTTGTGCTTGTAAATCAACAACATGGGCCAACAGGTATTGCAATGGCTGCACCATACTCCTTGAATTCAATGCCTAAGGGACTAAATTTAGCAGACAATGGTTGATTTCTTCAACCACATAGAAGCTATTATGAAGCTAGACAATGGCACTTTCATTGGACTCAGCTCACTCTGCCTGATTGAGCATGTTACATGCATACATGACGCGGAATAAAGATGACTTACCAAGGAATACGTAGTAGGGGTGGAATGTGTCTGGAGAATTAAAATAGCAGGGTTCCCAATCTACCTGGAAAACCTGGAAAATGTGTTTCACTTTTCCCAGTCAGGGAAAAGTTAGGGAACTTGATAAGAATCAAGAAATTTGATAAGAAATCTCTCAAATCAGTGAATTTTATATTGTAAGTGAGGATGCATCAAGATACAGGTTGAAATTAGTGATTTATGTTGACAAAGTTATCATGGAATTTTGAAAATCCATCAGGGAATTTTGTTCTTCTCATCTAATGGGAACCCATGTACATTTTTTCTCTTTGTTTTTTTTTTCGCTTGGTACGTTCAAAATCATTTTATCAATCCAATTAATTCTGAAGAAATCCAGATATATATCAGAATGAACACTGTTATCATAATGGAACTAAATGTTTCAGAAAGATACACAATTTTGGGAGATATTATGTAAAGTATTCCTGAATAAGCCCTTCTTTGCTTTTAAAGCAAGAAGCAGAAAATAATGAAAGAATTGGTACAAACTCCTAGGAAAAGACCTTCTTTCCAAGAAACAGGTAAAATTAGGGAATTACATGAGAATTGAGACCTAAAAAGTGGAGGGATAAGAAAAGGAAAGATCTTGAAAAGCATTCAGGAAGATGACACTTTTTCATGTTCTTTATATAATGAGACAGGCAGAGAGAGAGAGAGAGAGAGAGAGAGTGAGAGAGAGAGAGAGAGAGAGAGAGAGAGAGAGAGAGAGCATGAAGATCTAGAGAGTAGATTGAAATATGAAATAAGCTTAGCAATTGTTTAAGACTTTAAAGAATATAAATATGAATGTTATTATTGTCTCAAATCAATATTCTAGCATTTCAATTTTGCAGCCATTTGATCAAGGGTATATTCTCATGCGACCCAATTAAAGTCACAAAAATCAATAATGAATAGAAATTGCAATATTACACAAGGTCAACAGCTGCTGTTTAGAAATCATATGCCCTTGAATAATATGAATATCATCTACGGCACAATTATAGAATGATCAATTGTAATTATGACCAGTGGCATAAAAAGCAACGATTGATAGACGAATGTTCATCCATTCTTTTCTAAGAGAAAGAGGAATATATTTGGAATATATCAGCTACAGTTTAAAGGAATTTTGCATCTATTCTTATGGATTCTGCTAAGTAATGATATGTGAACATTTATCAACCACATTTTGAATTGTGATGCTACATCTGTTCCACGTGGCTCCTGGAAACAGAAAAATGATAAAATTTCAAAAGTTGTTTATCATCCAAGCATCAGTGCACCTATGCTCATAATACGTCACTGGGTTCCATGGCACCCAGACCTAATTAGCATAGATGAAATTCAAATGAGATGTTGAGTGCGATCTCTCGTCGTCTCTTCCCGTCAGGTGACCTCTTGACTGACGAGGATGGAAACAGCAGCGATGGAAGCTTTGATGAGGCTGATAGCGGTCTCGGAAGGGGGAAAAAAGGTGAGCTATTGTTCCATTTTTCTTTCGATTCTCATTACAGAATGTTAATGATGCTCTGATATAATTGCATGATATGAAAGCAGGTGTTGTTTGCATTATTTATGATCGTGTCAAGCTCTTTTCTCAATTCAATGCATAGAGGTCTTTATAGTCTAACATTTATAATATACACAAACATGCAAAATTTTTATTCTCCTTTGAAATATACATTTCTATATACTGTAGACAATTTCTTGCGTTGAATGGTCAATAGAAATAAAAAAGAAATCATTTGTTAAGAATATAATCCTTTTTAGCAGCTTTCATAATCAATATATTCATGTGTAGAGAAAGTGCAAATAGTGCATGGCATTTATAATGTGTGTACACATGCACAGTAGGTGGGCATACACATGCATGTACACAAATGCTCTGTGTATGTTTACATGCTATGTATGAAAAATGATATGCCAGGTACATGACTATATATCCCCTGTGTATACTGTACATCTTATGAGCTGATGGAATGCAATCATTCAGATGTCAGTCTGGTTAAAGAGAGATCGGCTGGATAAAGCATTGATAAATTTGTCAGCAAACATCATTTTCTTTTTTATTTTGCAAAAATATAATGCTGCTGAAAGTTTGCATTAGCAAAACAGTTGAAAATTCAAAATATTATTTATATATGAAAAATGAAGTAAATGAAAAATTACAGAGTCTGATGTACATTGTAAAGGCACTAGCGATACATTGTAGGTATTTTCCTTCTTATAAGGTATGCAAAGTGTCATATAAGATTTATTAAAAATAACTGAATATGATACATCATCATAGAATTGTATAAACTTGAAATGTATAATAAATTGTATGTTCCAGGCCTAATGTTAAGCGCATGTTGTAATTTTTTTAACTCAATGATATTTAATCTTAAATTAAATCAACTTGCAGCCATCCCAATATCTAAGCCTAACACCCAGTCAAATTGTAAGTACATGCACACCGGCTTGCAGTGTATTTCATTTAGAATACTTTAGATCAATCAATTCACCTAAGTGGTAGTCTCTGTGTGTTTTATGTATTTGATTTGCATTATGATATGACATCTGTTTCTCGCACAAATGATTTTGAATACAATGAATACCAGGTTCATGAAATTGAGAGTGAAGCAGCGTATGACTCATCAATTTGTAATTATGTAAATTTTTACAATATTATCTGAATTTCATTTTCAATGTTTATTTTTTTATTTTTTCATCATTTGTGTTTTTTCCATTATAGCTCATCTATTATAATGTTGGAATTTTTATTATGATAAACACTCGAGCATATAGGATATTAAATAATGTTTTTACAGGTTAACCTTGCAACATGATAAATACAGTACTGTAATTACGAAGCAGGGGACAAATTTAATCTAATGCCATCAAAGGTCATGGCTTGGATGTTCTACCCTCTGGCCTTCACCTTGATAATTGATTGTGCTCTTTAAAAAAAAATCTTCTTTTGTTTCAAATTTATTCTGTTATAATGAAATGAGCCAATTAGAACGTAATCTTTTACTCATGATTATTAAATTTAAGATCTGGCAAAGTTCCTGATTTTAATCAGGCAAAGACCTGATGTTATATAAAAGAAGTGTCATGCCTAAAGATTAAGAAAGGAACTTTATCATAATATGACTTTTCATCTTGGGTTTCAAGGCTGTTCAATATTTGCTCTGAAAGCTAATTATAAGAACTAAACGCACCCATCGGTAACGAGGCATGAAAGTAGAATATGCCTCAACCCTTATTGGAATGTGCCACTATTATTAGAAACCAATGAAGTGCAATTCGGCTCAATGTCATATTCATTATTGTGAAGTATATTTTCATATTTTGTGTGCATTGTATTGCTGTGTTTTGTCAGTAGCTCTTCATGCACTTTGTGTATAGGTGTGATATCGAAGCCTTAGGGTGTTTGATTCCTGAGAATATATTATGAGTTTAGGAGTTAAACAGGTTATTCAAGCAGTTTGATATACTTTGGCATTATGTCATTTATTTCTCAGCTCATTTGTAAGTACATGTACCAATATTAGATTTATATCATACTTTTGACAATATTATACAGGATTTTTGTAATTTGTTCCATTTTTGTTGTGTATTTTGCATTGCATTTCGTTTATTCTATTCTATTGTTTTGCATAGTCTAATGGTACTGCAGTCAATTAAGAGGATATACATGTATACATAATACTAACCTGATGACATGTTAGCCTTTTTAGTAGTATAAAAAATAAGAAGTATAAATCATATCTCTACAAACAGTGTGATTGTGTTGCAAATCCAATTGAGATATATACAATGTATTGCTGTAAACGTCAAATGATCATAATAACAACCGTAGGTAGTTTTAATATATGATGTAATAGTTTAATGTTTACTGCTTTCTTCATATGATTATTAAAAATTCATTTCACAGAAATCTTGACTCGATAAGTTAATTTCACCTCCTCTGCTCATCTAAGTTTTTCTCAGTTTTTTCTTTTGTGGTTCCATCAATTTTTTTGGTATTTAATGTACAATTATTATTCCTTTTTCTATGCTATGTTGATATTTATAGTGTTTATTCAAAATTTTTCAGCCTATGGATGAAAAGATTGAATATATCATAATTAAATTAATGTCTTGGGTTAACGGTTGGGGATGGAAGGGGGGTAGCACTCCGAAGAATGACAGAAGGTCCTCGTGAACTGCGGTTTCACATGGATTTTAATCTTCATCCATAAGACAACAGTCAAAGAGAAAAAAAATCCTCCTGCAAGTATGATAAAATTATTCAACAAGCAGGTCCGAATCCAGGTTTTTGAAATAGGAGGAGGGGGCACAGGGACCGATGGCCATAGGCCGACGAAATCGAGTGCAAACACCAACGTAAGGCTTGACGCCATATCAGGCAGGGGGCGGTGTCTGGGGGCCTCCCCAAGAAAATCTTGAATCGTAGACGAGCTTAGATGTTTTTTCCTGTCATTTTTGGGTTGCTTCTCTCAGATTTTAAGTAGTCAAGCGTAATGGAGAGAAATGGAGCAAAAAAATCATTCCTCTCCTCTGACAAGTATCGACTTATTATCCCTAAACAATGATTGATTGTAAGAATGATCCTTTAATAAACCCTCATGTATCATTTTGTGACAAATCGTATCACATTATATTGCATTCATTGAAATGCATTGTTATTCATTTATCTTATTAGAATTCTCCTAAGAAGACATGAAAATTATAATATTTCTCTATCTAAATCCTTAGCAATGGTGTCTGATGCAGATGTCCAAGCTCTACGCAAGGAATTAAGACAAACTCATCAGCAACGTGAAGAACTTCTCCTCAAAGTCAAGGTATTTTAGGGAATTCTTCCCTTCTTATCAATTAATTTAATGATAGATAATAATGTGTTTTATATGCAGTCATCTATATAAAGTCATTTGTAGTTTGTATTTACATTGGAATTAAAATGGAATTAAGACAAACCCATCAGCAACGTGAAGAACTTCTCCTCAAAGTTAAGGTATTTTAGGGAATTCTTCCTTTTGTATCAATTTATTTAAATGATAGATAATAATGATACTGCTATTTATATTCAGTTATCTATATAAAGTCATTTATAGTTTGTATTACATCGTAATTGAAATGAAATTAAGGCAAACTCATCAACAACGTGAAGAACTTCTCCTCAAAGTCAAGGTATTTTAGGGAATTCCTCTTTTTTTATCAGTTCAATTAAATGATAAAGTAATCTATAATTTGTATTTACATTGTAATTAAAATGGAATTTGATTTTTGATTGATATTATTCTGACCACATCCACTTTGCTGAGCAAAAGCAAACAAGATTTCCGGCCAGATAAGCCACAGTTGCTTTCATATTACACCATCATACATTTCTTTCTATTTTTGCAGTTTGTTTTCTATTGTTTTATGCCAAATTGAATTTCATTCATAAAGATATGAATGCAGCATATTGACAATGTGTTATCGATCTACTACCTTTTGACTTATTTATGTTATAAAAAGTGGTGTACGTTAAGTTTTTCTTTCTAAAAATCAGGCCTTTGTGGCTTTAGAAAGAGCTCTGACATTTCAACGTATAATGTTTGCTCACTCATGCTTTATGTGTTGAATTACATATCTTTTTATGCATAAGTCATCCAAAGTGATCCTAAAAATGCATTGACAGTGAAAAATTGAGTTCTTAATTGTAAGAATAGTCATAATAATGATAATGCATACAAATGTAAATTCAATTTATCATGATGTGCCTCATCCATTTAACATAAAATTCTCACCCCCCCCCCNATGAAGGCAAATCCAGGCGATTATAGGGAAAGTTATTTTATTTATAAAAACAAAATATCTCTATTGATATTGCCAATAATATAGATTTGTAATATGTATTGTCACATGACTACATTATATAATAATCACATGATCATGTCACCTGACAGGTATGAGTGAAGACATGGAGAGACTGAAGGATGAAATGAAGAAAGAGATCCAGGAACTGCAGATCCAGCTCCAAGAGAAACAGGACCAGATTGCCATGTTGGAGGCATACAGAGAGAAGGCAGACGTTCTGGAAATAGAAGTCTCAAAGCTGAATAATGATTTGTTTGATGCCCAGCAATCATCAGAGGTCGCTCTGAGTGCGTCCAAGGATGGACACCTCAAAGAGATCAAGGTTAGATTTTTACATTTCTTTCCTCATCATCATCATTACCCAATGTTTAGCGCATGCAAGAACCACATTAATCGCTACTGCCAGGTCGCTGTTAGAAGTTTGTAACATTGTATTGCAGCTCAGAAGATGAGCTATACTAGACTATCTTTTCTATCAGGACATCTTATATCTGCCCATGTAATGGGACAATCCTGCTATTCTGATAAAAGAAAACCGATTTTTCAAAAATGTCCCTTAATTATTTAACCAAAATCGGACTGTAATATTTGATTGAAAGCCCTGAAAAGTCCCTAGATTTCCTACCTGTTTTGCCATTTGTACCAATTTAATAGATGTTTTAAAGTATCTAGCCAATTTGGAATGCATCTTTTTGGCTGGAACTGTTAGTAATATCATACAACATCATTTTATTTTGATAAAGGACATTAAACTGAAAAGTATACATTTGAAGTGTCAAACTGATTATATCATTTTTACAAGTCATTCAAAAATTGCAAAGTGCACACAAAACCATGTAGTTCAGTGTATCAAGGATTGTGTAGCCAATATTAAGGTTTTTTTAATGTTAGAACTGACTGGTTTAGATTATAATAATATTTATTCATTTTTTACAACTTTTAAATGACATCTCGTAATCCTTTCAGAAATTGCAAGCCACAAACAAGACCAGTACAAAGCGTATCAAGGAGCTTGAAGAGAAACTTGCCAAGGAGTCCGAGAATCTGCTGGAGTCGGCTCAGAAACAGCTCCAAACACAGCAATCGTTGGAGAAGGAATTGAACGAAAAGTGCAGTGAACTGGAGAGAGTTCAGGAGGAGTATGAAGAACTCAAAGCTAATCCAAAGGTAGGAAATTTTCAAATGTGCTTTAGTGACTTCCTGGATTTATCATTCATGTCCTTGTATCCATTGGTACCCATAATACCTTTGTGAACAATATAAACAACAATCTCCAAAAAAATGCAAAATTTGATATTTGAAGATCAATGACGCAATTTTATTTGCAAATTCCAATTTTAAAAATGAGAACTAATTGCACTCCCGATATCTGAACATAATGCGATTCCCTTGTCAGAAGAGTTAACATCCTTTTGGGGTGATTTCATTGATTTAATCAAAACGTACAATGAAAAATGTATAATGACTACCTGCTCTGAACATTCTCCTTGTCCATCTTTAACAAAAATCTCAATAACAGTAATGAAAATGTACAATGAAGGATATGAAATGACCACTTGCTCGTAACAACTGTTCTTGTCCATTTTTCTTGAATCTCAATCAAAATAGTGTAAAGCTACAGGAAAATGTGATATGTTATTTATATTTGATTATTAGATCGTTGAGGTAGAAAAGAAAGTCGAAGTTGAGTCTGAGGATGCTAAGCGAGCTCTGCTGCAGTTCAAGCTACAGAACAACAAATTGAAGAAAGATCTCACTTCACTCAAAGAGACACACGCTGACACGGAGAAGCAGCTAGAAGACTCTAAGAATGAGGTCGACTCACTTGTACAGAAGGTAAGTGTGACACCTGGGGATTTTTCATGAAGGGTGTAGTCAGCGAAAATTAGTCAGCGGTGACTAATCCAATGAAATCCTTGGTTTTGATTGGAAGAAAAGCACTATCCCTGACAATTTCTATGGTAACTGCTGGAAGATGGCTGCCTCATAAAACGCCCTCCTGATTTCCTCGTTTGATCAACATTAATTTGCAACTTTTTCATTCGTATGATGTATATTCTTAACTTTTTGGTTAATAATTCATGGAATTAGTTAGTATTGATCAGATTAATGGGGGATTTATCTTGGCATCTGACTTAATGAGCATAAAAAAAATCAATTGGTTGGGGAGACAAACACCTTGCGAGGTTTTCCTATCCCTTACTCAGAAAAGCATAGATAGCAGTAATAGACAGCACAGACAGCAATAAAGCGATAAATAGGTCATGCCAGTGGCTAATTTTTTTCTTAGATAAGAGAGGTACAATGCAATATGGTGTAACATGTATGTTCTGAATTTCCTTTTGTAATCCCTTATTAAGGATGAAGGGAGCAGTAGTATAAGAAGTATGAATTTTGATTACCATATCAGCATGGTATGGTTGATGGTTTGTCTTTCTTTTATTCAGCTTGAGGAGAGAGAACAGGAGATGGCCGAGGTCCAACACCAGATGGAAGAGGAGATGAAATGCCTGGAGGAGGCCAAGGATGAGGAGATCCAACGCACCAAGGAGGAGGCGGAACAAGAGACTAGTTTCATCTTCCAGAAGTACTCCCTGATGAGGACCAGGTTCAACCAGCTAAGACCTGGACTACTGATGATAGCCCAGGAATATCAGCAGCTCAGGTCCATGTGTAGTCAGTTCCCTATTATGCTCAGTAAAGCTATTGAGGATACCAAGAATGAGGTAGGTCAATGTACCCCACTCTGATGATGATCGAGATGGAGATTAGGATGGAGATTGTGATGATTGTGATGTCAGTTCATGTTATTGGTGTTTGTGGTGGTGGTGGTGGTGGTGGTGATGTTTGCAGCGGGGGTGATGATGTATTAGATAATAAACCAAAGTCCACACCCAACTGTATTATATACCCTTTCATTTATGCTAAGTTCTTGGATCAGTAACATATCAATCAATTTTACCTTGCTCTTTCAATTGTGAACATTAATTTAGATCAAAGCAACCACCATTTTTCAACATCTTTGGTGAATGGAAAACGGTTTATTGCAGTTCAATTTTAATTAAACTGCTATAAAATAGTACAAAAATCAGAGTTAAATAACTTCAAGCAGGGCTGCCAAGTCTCCTGGATTCCGCAGGAGACTCCTGGAAATGGGCCACAATAAATGCATGTTTTTGAGCAATCTCCTGGATTATGGAAACATTGATGCCATTAGGTTGTGTGCATTTTATAGACATCTACTGGATTTCTTCCACAATCTCCCTGATTGTTGCTGTTAAATGTTGGTAGCTCTGCTTCAAGATGAAACTCTGTAATTTTGGAATTTGGAGAGGTTAACTTCATTGAATTTGATCATCATTTAAGTTCCTTTCGAGACACTAGGGATTTTTAGCTCATGGTGGAGGCATGTCTGCAGCCAATATCTTTAACAAATTACCATTTGTGATAATTCAATCCCTTCTTTCTTCCTTCCTATAGATTGGTGCAAAACTCTCCAGGGTAGCCAAGCACAACGAAGAGCTTCACAAGAAATACCAAAAGGAGCTTCTCCTACGCAAGAAATACCACAACGAACTGATCGACCTGAAGGGCAACATCCGCGTCTTTGCGCGTGTTCGTCCGCTCATCAAAGAAGACGGTAGCGGAGCGAATGCCAAAGCGGTCGTGACGTTCGATGGGGATGATGATGGTCTTCTGAATATTGTCAACAAGGGCAGGCAGTCGACGTTTGAGGTGGATAGAGTATTTGATATGGCATCTACTCAGGAACAGGTATGCTTGAAAATCTTACTTTCATTACAATCAAGGCTGGCTGATTGTTTGAAGCATCAAGGTTTTATCTTTTAACATTTTTGTAGCTAGAAATATTTACAGCTAGAAAGTGATCATGGATGCTCATAATCAGCTTTTATGATTGAAAAATTAATGATTTCAAAATCACTACATTTGAGAAAAAGGATTTCAAAATCATTGAGAAGTCGAGGAAATGTTTTGGAACTTTGACCTCTGAACTTAAATTGGGTACAGCCACTTCGTATTTTTGCCTTGGACAGACATGGGACCTGTAACATAAAGAGATACAATTAATTTTGCAATTAACAGTATCTCTTTGGTACGCATTTTGCCATAGACTTACCATTGATATTTATCGTAAGTTCAATTGCATCTTTTATGTTATAGGCCCATAGTCAGGCAAAAATGTCACCACGTGAAGTTCAGCCATTGATAGTATCCAGTGTGGATGGCTACAATGTGTGTATCTTTGCCTATGGACAGACAGGGCTTGGGCAAAACTTGAATAAATTATATTATTATCTATATGAGAGTTTTAAGCCGTACAATATTAAGCCATATTGTACGGCTTCAATTTTACGCTTGCGCAAAGCAGTGACCAGCCTTCTGGTATGTGTAAAGATAATAATAATTATATTGGATGGCTTCATTTCATGAAATACCGGGAATATTGCACTCGTTAGGGCCAATATTGCACTCATCTTCGATTCGTGCAATATTGCCCTAACTCGTGCAATATTCCCTGGTATTCCATTTATTGCCATCCAATATTATATAAATATTATGAACTTTGAACTTCAACATTTTATTCATGTGCAGGTGTTCAATGAAGTTCAGCCATTGATAGTGTCTAGTGTGGATGGCTACAATGTGTGTATCTTTGCCTATTGACAGACAGGGTCGGGCAAAACGTTAATAAATTATGTTATGAACTTTGAAGGCTGACCTTTGAACTTTGACCTTTTATTCATTTTCAGGTGTTCAATGAAGTTAAACCACTGATTGTGTCTAGTGTGGATGGCTACAATGTGTGTATCTTTGCCTATGGACAGACAGGGCTTGGGCAAAACTTGAATACATTATAATATTATGAACTTTGACCTTTGAACCTTAATTGAATCATTTTCAGGTGTTCGATGAAGTGCAGCCGTTGATAGTGTCTAGTGTGGATGGCTACAATGTGTGTATCTTTGCCTATGGACAGACAGGGTCAGGCAAAACGTTCACAATGCAGGTCAGTTATCTTCCATAGATCCATTAGGTTTACTTAATTTCCATTGATCCAGTTCATCATTTTCTTGTTCTATGCCTGAGATATTATGAAACATTTATGAATAACACAATGATGAAGAAATGAGAATTAGATATCTTGAGATATGTTTAAGTTGATTGGCAGACATAAAAAGTTACATGTGGGAATTTAGAGGATGTTCCTTCTCTGAAATCTGAGAATGGAGACAGCATTTATTGATATGATATCTTAGCCATGTATTATTAGATATATTCTAAATCATTTCTGATCATATTAGGCACCTTATTTTTATTGTTTAATTTGATTTAGACTGCCATTAGTACAGTAGTCGAATATCCAGAGCACCATCATTACCACCCCTGATCAAAACAATAATATTTTTTTCATAGCAAATAGAAATCTTCAAATTTTGATATCATTGCTTTGTAATTAATTGCAATATATTCACAAGTTCAAATTTAAAAATTCAAATAATGCTTAGTATGTTATATCATTCTATTGAAAAACCAAGATAGCATGTTGAACTAATGTTTGGTTTGTTTAGAAATTATGAATTTAAATGCGTATAGTAAAGAATTAAGTACAATTAAGAAATTACACGGAACATTCATGCATATACATTTTAATATTCAAACAGGGACAGCCCATCTTGGTCATGAGTCCTCAATGTACAATTTTGGTAATTTTGTTTGGTTTGGTGTTCACGATTCCCTTGGTTGTCCTGGGCCAGGTAACATAAGGGTTTGCAATAGATCACAAATAAAAATGGCCAAATCATAATCGCTCTTTCAATTTGGCGATTAATCACAAATCTTTATGTTACAGGGCCATGATCTGGACCATTCCTCCCCCCCCCCCACACTCCCCTTCCCACACCCCATTCCCCATTGCGCTACCCTGAAGTGACCCCGAGCATAAACAACACCTTCTTGTACTTCTTTTATTTCCGACGGGAATGCCTTTCTTGTTTTTCACTCCCTCGTTTGGATCTTTGGATCACAATTTTCCTTCGGATTTTAAAGGTTTATGAGCTATTAAAAAGACTTTGGTTGATGTTGATTTTGAGATGACATGGTGCATGTGGTGCAGGATTCTTTTTTGACAGGTCAAAGATTTACCAGGTGTTATTTGGGATACTTATTTTGTGTAAATGCCCGGCACTTTGCAGTTGCACACTAGGTATTGATTTAAACAAAGTGATATAGCGCACAGAAATGTCAAACATATTTCATGCTATATGGCCAAATGTTTGTGGTGTTACTTTAGGTCATTTTAAAATGCATGAACATGTACTAAGTATATAATAATTTTGTCAAGTGGAACAGAATGCTGGAATGTATTTTGTAATGCATAATACTTCAGTTCCTTATGTCTTCTAAAATATGACACTGTGGCATGACCAGTGTAAGTTTGCCGGGTCACTTGCATGGAATGGAAGTGTCAGAAGGGTATGGGCTCAATTTCTAGTGATGGCATCGTTTACCTTCAGCAAGAAAGTCATCCACATTATGCTGCAGTCAATCCTGGTGTGGTGGAATTGCAAATGGCAGGAATATTTTTTCCTTGAAATTCTTTGAGGCTGGTGTATGCTTGGCTAAATACAGGGTAATAATGATTATTGTGTAAGTTGACATTTTTTGCAGTGGTTTTAGTTTCGCAGTCCTAGCCTTGTTGAAATTTCTACTCAGTATGATGAACACTAATATTTATATGTCAATCTGTTCCCAAAACGCAAAAAAAAGAAGAAATGATTAAAAAATGTCTTGAGCACTATGCAGAGTGGATATAAACCCTGTATAATTTGCATCTATATTTTTTGTGATATTCATTTGACTTTATACTTGCTGTATTATATTATTAGGGTCCAGCCAAGAACCCAGGTATCAATCAACGAGCCCTCAGGTTACTATTTGAAGAGACAGCCTCACGTGAAGACTACACTTTCACCATAACAGTATCAGTCATGGAAATATACAATGAAATGCTCAGGTAAATTTGGGTGATATAAGCCTGCCATTTTGAAGGGAAATTTCTGATTTTTGGGCCACGGTGTAAATTCCATGTGTGTAATAACCAGTCACCATCAAGAATTTCACTGCACTTGACTATTTTCGCAAAGTTATCATGAATTCATTTTTTGTTCAACAGGCCCCTTATCTTATGATACAATGTCTATCCATGTCCGGATGAGAAAATGTTTGACATTATTGTAAAATCAGAAATGTTGACATCATGAAATAGTGAAACTTTTGTGGATTATAGACAGTCACTAAATTATTTCACATGATTATGCATCAGCATTAAATGCCTGGAGACTTTAGTTTTTGAGCATTTTACTTTTGTCAATTTCGTCTCCTCATAAGATTGGGAACAGCTAAATACTTGCAAAATTATTGTTTTGTAGCTGTCGATGCCATTTATAATTATAACAAGTTTCTTCATTTTCTCATTAGGGATCTATTGAGTGATGACCCCTCCAATAAGCTGGAAGTCAAAATGTCAACAGAGGGCGGGCTTTATGTGCCAGGACTCACAGAAGTCGAAGTGAACTCAGTGGAGGACATCAATAATGTAACTAAAATCTTTACTTTTTTATTTTTATTAGACATTATACAGTAAAATGCAAATATAGACACCACCCTTTTGCCTGGATCGGTTTTTAGAGTCATAGATACCTGACCTTGGTATTGGTATTTTCGTTTTTCAAGTACTTATACAGAAATAAAGAAATTTGTACTTTAGTTAAATTGAGAAAGTTTGATAATTCTAGATTATTTGTGTAAGATAGAATTGCAGAATGTAGAAAATGTAATTATTTTTTGATTTTGCTTACCTCTTACATGAATAAGTTGCATTTAATTATAATTGCATTTGAGAATATTTGTATGTGAATTGGTGTCACCATATTCCATAACTTCCATTGGGTAGGAAGATTAGAAAAAAAATTATGAACAAGATTAGAATGGTGTCAGAATTCTATCCCTGCTCTCTTCAAGCATTGGCATTCTAATAGTCCAAAATGATTTATGGAGAATTCTGGTTTTACATGAACATTTCCTTTTGTTGGGCGAGAAACATTTACAATAATTCATTGCACGTTTGGATTTAATATTATGATATAATGATGATGATGATGATGATGATGGTGATGGGGATTGTGATGGTGGCGATGATCGAGGTGATGATGATTATTATGATATAATAAATTGATTTCAGGTCTTCTCTACTGGTCACAAGAACCGTGCTACAGCGTCTACAGACATGAATGAGCACAGTTCAAGATCACATGCCTTGCTATGTGTAAACATTGTTGGAAAGCACAAAGTATCAGGGAAACGAACGATAGGTAAGATATACTCAATTCTAATATTTTAAGATGTGGCAATTCAGTGATCTTGAACATATTGGTGAAGATATCTCTGACATTAGAATTCGTTTCAAACAGTTTATATTTAGTGGCATTCTTGAATGAGAGACAAACCCAAACTCATTGAAACTTCTCTGATTCTGTTGATTTGTTGTTCCAATATTTTCTTTCATACCCTGCTTCGTATTAGTGTGTGAATATAAACTAAACTTTTTTCATGAATTCCAACCCCTGAGTTTTGGAACCAGGATCTCCTTTGTAAGAGCAGCGGTTTAGCAAGCTAATTAATGTTAGTGCTGCTTTATTAGCAACAATTTGATATGATTGCACAGAAAAAGAAATAAAGATATGATTAACTTTGCGTGAGTTAATTTTGAGGGGACAAAAAATATCTGTTCCACTCATTTAAGTTACATGATGTAAATAACCCATGTTTTTGCATAATTTTTCCAAATAATGACTTTGACTGATTGCTTATTAAAATAAGATAAATTATACTTGGGCAGGGTTCACTGTAGTTTCTTAGGTTCGTTCGCATTTTTTTTGGTAGATCATGCTATACTATGTATATTAAACAATTGTCTTTCTCACACACACTCTCTCTCTCTCTCTCTCTCTCTCTCTCTCTCTCTCTCTGTTACCCTTCTGCAGGCAAGCTGAACCTGGTTGATTTGGCTGGCTCTGAGCGAGTTAACAAATCGGGATCAGGAACAGACACCCAGCGATTAAAGGAAGCCCAAAGTATCAACAAATCTCTCTCAGCACTGGGAGATGTCATACAAGCTCTGAGAGCAAAGCAAGGTCATATACCGTACAGGAACTCCAAGCT
>BQKZ01009018.1:13395-23480 GCA_036244855.1 Temnopleurus reevesii
GGTGATTTTTTACAAGTTTTTTGACCCTGTGACCTTTGACCTTTGACCCACTGAACCCAAAATCTAATCAGTTCATCCTCACATGGTTATACATACTTGATCCAAGTTTGGTCAAAATCCGTCCAGCGGTTCTGAACTTATCGCGGTAACAAGGTCCAGACGGACGCACGGACGCACGGACGCACGGACGGACGGACGGACGGACGGACGGACGGACGGACAACCCGAAAACATAATGCCTCCGGCACCACCTTACGGTGGCGGAGGCATAATTACCATGATTTATTTTTTGAAAATAATTCAGCATACATGTAAGCAGTGAGAAAGAGATTTAAACAATTCCGTCCCGTCACCTTGATGAGGGCGCTTTTCAAGCTCAGATGCCAATTTCTGCAAGATGAAGCGGAGAGGCATAGAGACCAATATGAATTCATAAAATATAGACTTTGGGCTTTCAAATGAGGTACAAATGTCAAATTAAAAATCTCTTTGAAAAATCAAGCCCTAGGTTGACCTACTTTTGGATCGAGCCCATTTCTATCATTCTCTATTTGGGCAATTCCATGGACGGTATTACCGGTATGTCCATTATGCTGACAGAATTACATCCAATCAAATGACAAATAACAGTAACCTACATGTATGCAGATGCGTAGCCAGGATTTCGTTTACATGACGGACAGACCCCATTTTTACGGAGCGTGCACACTTCTTTCCTCCATTTTTCAACGCATTTTTAAGGTTTTCTTTTTTTCATTTTTGAGCGTACCTACCCCATGGCTACAGGCTTGGTATGTAACACATTATCAAATTATCAAATTTCAAGGGATTTTATTGAACAATTACTAAGATAAACTTTGAGTGTACCAGCGATTAAACTGTCAGTGGTATTACCCAGCTATCTTTCTCTTTATCTTCCTCACTTATACGCTCTCTTGTTTTTCTATCACTACCATCTCTCTCTCTCTCACACAATAGGAAATAAGAGTCTTCAAAAATAGTTCATTCTAGCTATCCACTTTGACAAAGACCTTCCGTCTCGAGAATATCTTAATTGCCTCCTCCACCTCCGCCAGTCTATTTTCAGTCTCTGCTTTTTCCCTCTTTGCTCGGAGGGTCTCGACAGACAGGGGAGATTTCAGGAGCTTATTCTGGAGGTCTTTTTCCTCTGGAGAGCATGAAAAAAACAAGAGCAAGGGGAAATGAATTGAAGAAATTGCAGAATTATCACTATAATAACATTATATCATGAAATAAATTTATACAAGTAATTTACAGGTGATCAATGGATAAAACTAAAATATGTAACCATATTCAAAATGTTCTCTTACCCAGACTAGAGGTCTTCTTAGCGTTTCATGAACAAGGTAACTACACTGTAGTTTGCATTAACTTCTATCAATCTATTGTTTGTATATCAAGCGGTTCCAAAAGTGGGTCAACCTTTTTGTTAGTTTGACTGCCTTTTGCTCCTATTTTAATTCACTTCATGAACTACATGTACTTGATTTATAATCATTTTATGAGGATATCAACTTCTTTTGCAGATGTGAGTGGGGGAAAGTTAACCCTAACTTACCTGGGGGGGGGGCCATAATGGCCCCCCCCCTGGACGCTTCGCGCCGTAAGTCCGCAACGCGAAATGCTACGGCCGCAAAATTTTATGACTTTTTTCTTTCACTTATCGCGCAACTTTTGAGACCAAATTTAGCGCGCCCGCGTGTAAGGTCGCGAAGCCACGCCCCTTCGAAAAAAATTTGTCAAGCCCAAAATTGCTCAAAAACCTGGTTTTGTGTACAAATCCAATGGAAATTGGGATTTTGCAATAAATTCACATAAATTGCAATATTTTCACTAAAACTAATTGAAATAATTTAATATTAGTGTCTTCCTGGCTGAAAAGTAGTAGGGAATAATTTCCCACCAAAAAACAATGAAAAACAAAAGGTCGATAAAACAAAGAAATACATAAGAAATTACTAAAACAATAAAATACATAAGAAATGAAATGTGATACCAACATTTTTTTTTGTAATAATGTTAGGAATGATATTACAAAGCTATAGGGAAAAAAATCAGATATCAAGAAGCTCTAAATAGTGATTTGGAGCCAAAAATATGATTTTATGCATAAATTAGCATAATTAATTAATAACAAATCAATAACAATATTTTTTAGAAATCTGAATATGCATTTATGTAGTTTACATGATACTCTATCCACGTGCAAATTTTCACGGCGATTGCGCGATCCGCGGCCGAGATCTGAAGGGGGGGGGCCATAATGCCCCCTCCCCCCAGGAATATCACCTCTCGAAATAGCCCAGGTAAGTTAGGGTTAAAGCACCTCACAGAAAGGTCAATACATTGGGGATTGGACATACACAATTTATGGGATTACCCATATAATTCTTTTGCAGAGTGCAAAAGGAAGTAAGAAAATATAGTTAAGAAAAAAAGAGAAATATTAATCTCATGAATCCCTCCCCCCCAAAAAATATATATATATATATATTTTGATGCCCAAGACAATCAACCTTCTGAAAATGGATCAACCCAAACTTGTTTTTCTTTCTTTTCCCTCACATAAAAGAATCACATTATAGCAAGAGGAATATAGCCTGAAAAGTCTATTGCAGACATTTTAGGGATTTTTACTCAATTTGATATCATATTTTCTACAAGAACTCTGTTCCTGAAATTAAAAAAAAAAACACGTTTCCAACCGACCAAACATTTTTTTGGCCTAATGACAGTCATGTAAAAAAAGAGAATTTTCCCAAGTTTTTGTAATACAAAAGAATCTTTGTTCACACTTCATCCATCAGGACTAGAGTTCACAATATCAGTATTATTCAAACAAAGCAAAACATTCTTAGCAACAGAAACAACTTACTTTCTTTGAGGATATCTAACGTCCTTATCCTCTCCTCCTCCGCCATTTTCCTATGGCCTGGTGGCATATCTGGGTCGGGAATGTTTCTTATCCTGTCTTCCTCTTCTCTATGCCATTGCTTCTGTCTGTTTTGTAAGCTGAATTTCAAATATAGGATAAGAGAAAAGAGTGTTAAATTGCTGTTCCAAACCCAGATGATTACTGTTTATGTATAAGCCAATATTTTAGCGCACAGATATTTTCGCAATTTTGGACCAGTTCGACACATTAGCTTGTTGTTACTTTCACGTTTTTGACAGTGTCTGTCAAACAGAGTGTGTGCATCAAATTATTGCGACGACACAACCGCGCGATTCACGAAAATAAAACTATACTGCAAAATGTCAGCTTACACAGTAAATGGCTATGTTCTCAAGTCAGAAATGGCATATGGTACCGCGTATATTTCATATTCTGTCTTCTTCTTCCCTATGCCATTGCTTCTGTTTGTTTTGTAAGCTGAATTGTTAAATAGCTTCCCTTCACAATAGGCAACTTCATGTTCTGTGCTCGGGGTTTAGTGTTGGTGTTGAGAAAGTGAAAAGACCTTTACACTGAGTTCCAACAAGATTGGTCACTTTTCATATCGATTGCTCAACGCTGGTGGAGTAAACATTGCCTGATTCAAATATATTGGGACTAAAGAATAGCTTAAACTATTTAAAGAAAAAAATTAACTCATGAAGAAAAATGCTATAAGAATACAGGAGTGATTTTTTTTTTTTACTTACGTGAGATCGATTTATGCAAAGTTGACTGTATGCATAAATTTATTACTCTGCCAATCTTTCACAATGAAGAAACTTACTCTTGGATTGCAAAACTCTTATTTTACATGCACAACGAAGGTAAAAATCTAAGGCCCCAGTCACATAGAAGCCCAAAAGTAAAACGATCGAATACAACTATTTGTTCACTTCACAGTTAGCTGCCTCAGAACATAGAGTCGTGTTGAATCTTGTTACTTCCAGGCATCTATGAATCTGAAGCCTTATTCTCACTCGAAATTTGAGAACACACACATGAAAATATGTTGTTAAAAACTTCACTTTTCAACAAAAAAAATCTTACTTTGTTATTTTTCGTGCAAAAATCTTAGTGAATAAGATGGAATCTTATTGGTTAGCAGGTACGTAACTTCTTGAAAAAAAATGGGCCAAAATAAAGGTGCAATAGCAATTCATACTTACTACTTGGGCGTTTGTCCTCTCTGGTACCTCTCCATATCTTCTTCTCTCTTCCTATGTAACGAGTCGAGTGCTTGGGCTGAGGGCGGTCTCTGCGGTTTAAGCTTCTTAGCCAGTTTGGCATTGTGCGCGATGAAATTCGGTTTGCTTCCATCCACATGTAGGCTTACCTGTTAATTGGCCAAAAAACAGGTCAGAGACACATTACAAACAACACCTTAAGAATCAATTTACTGCATTGAGATCATAAATTTCCAAAGTTGCAAGACGGCAATGCAAAGCGCATGTATTATTTTTATTGTACTTTCTTTAACAATTTGAATAGAATCGAATAAATAAAACAGCTTGATTTGAAAGCAATTAAAGACGTCATCTCTAATGGCACTGGGAAATTAAAGGCATTGTATCACATGGTTTTCGTTTAAAAAATTCTGAACTACCATATTCTATGCTACCTCAATGGTTGACGGTGTACATAAACAAAGCTGTAAAGACATTAGGCTTTGAAAACAATGTTAATTGCTTACAAAATACTAAAAATATGACCTGCATAGGCACACCGTGTAGGAAAAAAGCATCAGTGGTACCCTTTATTCCATATTCAAAGATATCTCGATAGAACCTGCATAAATTCCTTCTTTTTTGCACTCTACGTAGTTCTTTCATCGATCTGAATGTCATTTAGTTCACACATCTTGATTTGAGAATTCTTTAAATTCCAATATCAGAATGTGTGACACTGTCTTTAGCAACAAAATTGAAAATAAAAATGATTACCTCAGATGAAGCACTGCTAGGGCGGGGTGCTGGGCTTGGTGAGCGCCCTCTGGAGACGGATCCTGTTCGACTGTGGGATCGTAAGTAGTTTGCTGAGGCCGGTCTGGGAGGTGGTGGAGATTTCTAGAGGAGCAAATGGAAATAATCACAATTTATGGAGTAGAAATAAATAAACATCAAGAGACAGATTGCACAGAAACCTTAAAAAAAAATTGGTGTTTCATAAACCTACATGTACACATGATTCTGCGCTAAATGACAGGGGATCCTTTCTTGCATTCAATGATGAGCATTCAATTATAAGTTTACCTAAGAAGGGATTACTGGTCGTGCGCAAACTCATGGTTACCTTGATGAACCCATTTATAAAACAAGTTCCATGCCACTTTTGCATAAGACATATATTATATTACAAAATAAGTTCAAGATCAATAAGCAGGCAGTGGGGCCAGAAAGCAGAGCAACCCATACCTGGACATGAATGAATTACATTGTAATACCCTCGTAAAATACATAACAACTCAGTGGTGAAAAAAAGATACTGTAGTGTTAGAGAATAAAAAGCCCACATTTTCAAAGCACAAAACAATACTTTAAAATTTCTGCGACTTTTGATGGACCAGCTCCCAGGGAACAATTTTACTTTTTAAATTGGATTACCAGTTTTATATGTTGAGGAAACGGTTTCAACATTTTACTGTACATGTACACTTGTATGTAAAAAAGTTGCTCAACAAAACATATTTTGTATAGCAATCATGCTGAAATGCATAGCAAATTGTGATGCGATGCCAGGAAAATTATTCCCTAAAATCCTTATTTTCAAAACCCCTACAGTAAATAATACACATGAAGCTATGTGTATTGTAAGTGAATTCTGGAAAATAGCTCATACCTTGAGATTTTCTGTCACTTTGGACGGAACGGCCTTGTATTTTTCAGACTGCGGTAACACTTTCATGGGTTTATTCTTCTCAATGACCTCCTCTCTCTGCTTCCTCCTGCTCTGAGACTGAATCTGTCTCATACGCCTCACGTTGTCTTTGCCAAAGTCCTTCGGTTGGGGTTCTGAATAAACAATGAATAGAATGAATGATTAGTGAAGACAAGAAATGTGCACCAGTAAATGTTTAATATAATCTGCATTCACTCTTATCTAAATGTATACTGCAAAATGTGAAATCAATAAATAGAACTATATGTAAATGAACTGGTAATAATACACTTCTTAATTTAAAATTATTGATTGCTTTTGAATTGTATCGTTCAAGAATAGCCCCAATTTTCAGGATGTGTACTGGAGTAAAAGACATTCAACATCTGCAAATTTTATCTCTGGGTGTTTGATGACATTCAAAACATTAGCCCAAGTACAGTTTTGGTAAAAGCGAATATTTTTATCACCAGATTTTGTCTTCAAATCTATATGAAATGAAATACAGTATCATAAACATAATGAACAAAAGATTGTGCGAAAAATGAACGAGTTGGGTAAAAGCTATAACCTAAAATGTGCAAATTTGTTTAGTGTGGTGCTGCACCACACTATTTCAATATTTTCTTTCTTGATAAAGGACAACTTCCCATGCTCAGAATTGGATGAAAATTTCGGAATTTAATTGTTGTGTATATCTCTATATCATTCTATTGTCAAATCTCGGAAATAACTTTGTATAGGCTCGATAACGAGCAAAATCATGCTATAACCAAGAGAGGGCGCTAAATATGATTTAACGGTCAAATTCAAATTTTCAAATGAATCAGTTCGTAAAAAAATATGCTATGGTCTCAAAATGTGTATAAGATCTACATGTCATGATAAACATCCCCAAAATTCACATTTCTTCATCTTTACCAAAACTATACTTGGGATTTAAGATATTTCCAGATACAAAACCTTGATTGAAAACTTATATACAAACCGGGAGGGTGTTTTATCAAGATTTGTCGCAGAGACAATTAGTCAGCGCTGACTAATTCCTTGATTGTGATTGGATGAAAAGCACTAACGCTGACAGTTGCTATGGGAACTGTCGGAAAATGACTCCTTGTCGCTGCGACACATCTTGATGAAACACCCCCCTGATCTTTAACTTGTTTTTAGTAGTGTAATAATAGAACAATACATCCACCAAGGAAGAAATTATGTAATAATTGTATGAAAAGCTATTGAATTTACTTTATGTTTCCAAGATGGAAAATCCTGTGTCAAACATTTGCATTTGACAAGATTTGAATGAAAATACTCATAAATATGTCTAAAATCTCTTCAAAGTAACATGGATTTTGTTTTCTTTTTTAAGAAATTACATAAATCAGATTTCCTTTTCAAAATTGTTCTAACAACATCTGTTAGTCTTTCTACCTGAAAGTCTTTCAACTGTAAATATGACCAAGTCAGACAATGATTATGCTCCATCTTCTTCAAGATTCAAATTCAACAAAGATTGAAATAAAGCACAAAACCATCATTCAATCCACAACTAAACACAGGTCTGATTTTTGCCCCTCTCCCTTGACAAGAAAGAATAAACCCCAAAATTATTCCCAAGTTAGGGTTACATGATGTACAGTCAAACCTGTCTTAGCGGCCACTTGTCTCTAGTGGCCACATAAATTGATTCCCCCGATATGAAAATGTGTACCTGTTTTTCGAGGTCACCCACCTACAGTGGCTATTTTTTCTGTTTCCCTTGGGTGGCCACTTTGGACAAAATTGACTGTATACTTTTTTTTAAATAAAGAATCAGGTATAAAAGCTGCATAACACATACTTTGTCTAGATGGTGGTCTATATACGTTCTCCCCAGTAACCAGTAGATTACCGACGCTACCCTGGGCTTTGGTAGCGATCTCCTCAGCCTCTGGCTTGACCCTCGGGGCTGGCCGGCTCGACTCCGCTGACCAGCTTGACCGACGCTGATGACCTCTTGTGTTTGAGTAACCGGGGTCAGTCGGAATGGGGCCAGAGAGCATCATCTTGACTAGATTTTCGGTATGGAGATGACTTGGAATATGCAATCCTTCCAAATCCTGTGTTGGAAATAAAATGGGAAGCCAGGGCGATGTTTCACAAAGTTATGAAAGACTACATAAGAAAGACTTTCAAAATGACTGGTACCAGTTCTTGTGCTTATGAATGGAGATGATCTGAATATCTAGTACCTGGGGCCTGTAAAACAATGAGATACAATTAATATTTCAACTAATCTTATCTCTACCATGTAAATTGCCATAGACTTACAATAAATATATATTATGAGTTTAATTGAATTGAATCCTTTCCAGTACCTCAACCAACAGCTTGATGAAAGAGGACCCAGATATTGAAGATTATATTATGTTCTTGTAAACAAATTTAAACAAGGGGAGAGGTAAATAGAGGTTTGAATTGCAAGTATTTTTTTTTTTATTTTTACAAAAATCACCCCAACAGAGTTAAAAACATACAGACAAATGGAGACATTTTTCACATGTGCAGTGATGGCATGATGCTTTTCTGAAAAGTGAAACAAATTCTGATATTAAAACAAAGTGAAATTTCTTGTCACAAAGATCTCTAACCAAGTCTGAGTCTCTGTTTATGCAGCTTAGTTATAATAGGTATGTATTGAGGCGGGATCAACTACTGTAATTAAAAGAAGAGTCTGTATTAAAAGTAGAGTCTACCCTAAAACAATATTTTTTAACAGAAGAAAAAATTAGCAAGTAGAACGAAAAAAAAATGGAGGAAAATCAGACAACTAATACCAAAGACAAAGTTATGAATTTTTAAAGATTAGAGAAAACAGGCAAATCAGTGAAAATTTCCAGGCATGTTGCCAATTTGATGATGTCACGGGTGCACAACTACATATAACCATCCATCGTACTTATATTTATAGTGAAAAATTCATCATTTTTCCAGTAAGACACAAAATTTGTATTAATGTTAACATGCAAATATGGGTGCTACATATATCATATATCTATCATGAGGATACCCTACAGTTAAATGTGTGAGTATATCATATTTGAGGGGGGAAAAGTAGTATTTTAAACATTGATATCAATATCATAATAAGTAAGTTGTGCACCTATGACGTCATCAGTTGCCAATTTGTCTAATTATTCAAACATTCATAAATTTCTTATTAGTTGTCCAATTTTTCTCAGACCTGTTTGTTCTGATTTTTCTGCTCCTGTTGAACAAGTATTATTTTTGGGTAGACTCTCCTTTTAAGCTTGCAAGAAACTGAAGAAAGTTACAAAGAAATTTCGGTTGAAAAATAAGAACGTTTTCAGAATACAGATCTGGGAAAGTGACGTAGATAAGAACAAATTTGAGATTAGAAATTTCTGAGTTGCCTAGGCCCACTGAGCTGAGAAGTCTGCTCGATGTACTGAGCCGGACTGGCAAGATTTTGCCTACACACAGCGAGGAATCGTTTTCTGTTCCATGCATATGACATGATGTCCAAAGCTTGCGCGTGCTGCGACAACAAAACAGAACAAAACAAAAAAATATAGAATAAAATTGGCCTCGCCTTTTTTACTTATTCTATTGTTTTTCTTTTGAAAAGAGGCCTGCTTTTGTTAGGTACAGTGAAACCTCTTTATAACGAAGTCCTTGGGACCATGAAAATTACCTTGTTAACGCAACTCAGAAAATTAAACGCAAGTCCTAAATGCGCACTCCTGATTGGTTGAAAATGGAGTTGCGTTAGATTTTCTGACTTGCGTTAAAACGCAACTTTTCATGCAATAGGGCCCAGGTTCCTCACTATATCAGGGTAAAAAAACAAAGAGCTATAAAGAGCTGGGACCAATAAAATCACCTTGTTATAATTACTTCTACTTCTACTTCTACAAAGATACTTAGCAGGATCCATAAGTCAGAATATAGTGCTAAGGAAAGTTTGGAACATGTGTTCCATGATTAGATGCTTGACGGAAGCGCTCTCTTGAAGGCCTCCAATGAAGTGGCATCAATGATCAAGAGTGATTAACATGTATCTTGCTAGATTAAGTAGCTATGTTACACCAAAAATTTTTTTTTTTCAAATGTGGTCAAATTATATATCAAATTAAAGCTCTTGATGAGAGGAATACAATGGTGAAAAAAATCAATGAAATTGAACATTGCATTGTTGAGTTATGGCTTGCCAAATAAGCTAATTTCTAGTACTCGTTCTGCCGTCCATTTG
>BQKZ01009021.1:2012-15847 GCA_036244855.1 Temnopleurus reevesii
TGACCGAGATTGAGCTCAAATTTGGCGCCCCCAGTAGCTTAGTTGAGAAAGACGAAGACATACTCGAAAAAACAAAGAGCCACTCGTCAACTCCCACACCTTCGCCATCTGCCCTATGAGGAAAGATTGAAAGCTCTTGGATTGGAGACACTGGTTTACAGAAGGCATAGAGCTGAACTAATCCAAATATTCAAGATTAGGAATGTGTGGATGTGAATAAGTTTTCCAACTCGTCCATGCATCCAAGACTAGAGGCCACTGCCTGGAAATCCGCAAACCCAAATCTAAATCTGCTATCTGCCAACATTGCTTCTCTGTACGAAGTTGCAACAATTGGAACTCATTAACAGACTGTGCAGTTAATGTAACAAGTGTAAACCAGTTTAAGACTATATTATCGGAAAATACTGGCACAGTCATCCCGTAAAGTATAGTCCTTACCAGAGGCAGAGTATTACATTTTAGGTGTGCAGAGATGGACATTATTTGAGGTCATATTTTAAAAGGCAAACCCGGAGAATAGCGACCAGGTGCGCGCGATGTATTCAATTTGTGTACAATATGGAAGCGTGCGGTAGTGCGTCGGCGATGATTTTTGCACCAGATTCGACCAAAAAACATTTGGTAAAGTTGGCTCAAGTTTACACTTTTAACAAAAAGTCGATTAAATTTTCAAAAGATTTCTTGAAATATTGAAGAAGGGGAAAGAAAATAACATTTACAAGCATTATTGTGTTTGTAAAATGTAATAAAAGTCGCTTTTGAACTTGTTTTGGGGATGGTTACTTGTGTGTATTTTGGACTTCTGCCACCGATGTTTGCAATTTTTACATGGCGCGCGCACGCAATCTGGTCGCTATTCTCCGGGTCTGCCTTTTAAAAACTCTAATATAGCGGGAGAGGGGATATAGGGAATAAACGTTCCACAGCTGTAATTCAGCTTTATCTGTCATGGGGCCTGTAACATGAAAGAGATAAATTGAAAATTAATTGTTTTGCAATAGACTTACGATTAATAGTTATCGTAAGTTTAATTGCAATTTTTATGTTACAGGCCCCTGGTCATACAACCACACTACAGTTATGGGAGGACACGCTAGAGAAATAAGAATTCATTCCAGTCACATTTTCATGGTACAACAACATTTTCCCCAAGCCTAGGAGAGAAACATTGTTGTCAATGTTGTTTTATGACGATTGCCCAACATACTACACGACATTCTTACACAATGAACATGATGAATTTGCAGTGTAGGTACACTCAATTAACTTGTAACTAATAACTTGTAATATAAAAATGTTACTCACTTCATGAGGTAAACGGCCAGGTAAACAATGCAACACACCAAATGACGGTGTTTCTATCAAATAGAGAGGATGCTGGTGAGACAACACGACTTGCATTCGGTTAACGTGTAGAGAGTACATTCCAAGTTGGCGCCCTTAATCACGTGGTCCAGACACGATTGTCCAATCTACATGGTCGAATGGATCGCGAACGTTCAATACACAAGGGGCCGACCGCCCGACCAAGCCCACTAGAAGACTAGAACAGCCGTTTTCGAATATTTCGTCTCCGATAATTCGTTAACTTGAATGAAACGTCTGATCCTAATAATCAGGAGGCTACCGATCCCATTGTGATTGTTGCCGAGTCTGATCTTCAGCTTTTGAAAGTGACACCTGAAATTGTTACCATTCTTTCGTGATTAGCTATCGGTTTGTTATGCAAAATTTGCAGTTGAACTTTTGGCATGTTTGGTATTTATTAGGGGTGGGAATCACAAGAACAATGTGGTTTCGCTCGCCGCATCTAAATATATGCAATTATATACCTTAAATGGGTCCGGAGCAACCACTGCACTAGTGTCTTAATGTGATTGGAATTTCATGGGCTGTAATAATTTGCATGCAAATTAGCAAAGTATTGTTAGACTCAATTCATTGAGTACAATAATGAGAATTTGGTCATTGACCTCTGTCCAAACTCTACTCATTATCAAGACTCAATTTAACAAACGACAAAGTAAAAAGAATATGTTGCATAAGGCCATTAACCCGCTTCTAAAAAATGCCAATATTCTCTATAAATGTATATACTTTTTTCAAACAGTTTTACCCCAGACATGACAATTCTATATGCTGAAACATGTCTATTTTTGCATATTAATATTCTTATGATAAAATTGAAACATACCCTAATCATAATCATTTCATTTAATTTAATTTCATTTCATTTCTATCAAAATCACATTAAAAACAATTTACAATGTACATATAAAATATAAAAGAACTCGATAGTGGAGACAGCAGGGAAGGCAATAAAGCCTTATGATTAAGTTGCCACCATAAAAAAAAAGAATTAAATAGTGCTACATGTACAAGTATAATATAAATATATGAAAGCACAATAAATGATAAAATCAAGTTTACAAGGAATCATATTAATTAAAGTGTGAAATTTAATAAAGTATAAATCATCGGAAAGGAAATTTCCTGGGCAATTCAAATATGAAGAGAAACTAAGAATCGGAGTGAAGGAATTATATAGATCTAGCCATATTTCATTTATCATGTTTCATCAAACTTCACATATTTTGGAAGGCTACATAATGTTTGTTTAACGGGTCTAATTATACAAAATCACTTGCAAATTGGTGCAAGGAAGCAAACAGCAAGTTACTAATATCCGCAAAACAGTCGCGATTGCTCGCTAACTGTGATTCGCAAACTCCTTCGCAAACATTCACTCAATTGTTGCTAATTGTCTCTTAACATCGCTAAAAGTTGCCAACTTTCATTCATGGCAGAAGCTAATCCTGATTTTTTTCGCAACCATTCGTCAGAAAAATTGGCGAATCTCAAAGTCGTTGCGTTTGCAAGCGTATTCCGCTCAGTGAGATTAGTAACCGTGTTTCAGAGGATGGATTGTCGTGGCTATTCTTTTTTTGTTCTCTTATAGATTTCAATTCCATTCAATTCAATTCAATCCAACATCTTACCAAACGAACCTGGGATAGACGCTCCCTGTGAGGTTTACGTGTTCCGAACTTGAGAAAGTTTGTTCCTATAAAAAGATTATTTCAATTTATGCTGCGCCCCTTGACAGTTGTCTTAAAACCATCAATGCTGAATTTATTTCTGGACTAGAGTCTCTTTAGAACGTCGAAATAAATTAATTGAAACATGAGAATGTCAAATTGGGCAGACCATTTTCGATAGTTAGAAGCACATTTTGAAATAAGGGCATACATTTTCATTACATCAACCTATCAGAAGTAGCCTGAGGATGTGCCATAAATGGAAGTAGTATTGTTCTCTAGAGTCGATTTGTAAAATGTCAGACTTATCATTGCATCTTCTCTAAATCGAGAGGTTTGGAAAATCTACAGACAGAAAAAACCTGAACGTCATTTATAGCTCAAATGCACACACATAAAACAGAAAAAAAAAGAACCACCAAGACAAAAAAAAAACGAACATTAAACAATAAAAGAAAAAAACAACAACAAATGTTAAACTGTAATTATTAGAATTAACATTGTGTGCAATCTTTGTAAAAATTAGTTACTACAAAATAATGATTCTTATAAATTTTCAATGAGTTAGAGAATAAAACATAAATATTCCAAAGCTGCAAATTGTACATATTAATCTTCATTTTGAGCATGGGCATGTGCTTCACATATACTTACTCTATTTGTCAGAGTCAACGTCGGTGAACTGGTGTGATCGTTGTGTAAATTTTTCGAAATAAACATCTTCAAACTGTGTTTAGTTTTAATTTTCACCAAAATAGAAATGCATTTAAAAATACAAGCAGGCGTAAATATTCAGAATTGAATGAGAAACGCCTTTAAATCCAAATTCATCATCATCATCAATGAAACGTGGGAAAGATAGTGCGACCGATGTTGAAGAAATCCTGTACCATACGCACATTACAAGTTTATGAGTATTTTTAGACGTAACACTCTAAATTTTCTTTGTCCGTATTCCTTCCTAATTTGGATCGTGGTTTCAACACTTCACAATATTAGAAGCATACCGGTTTTCTTTGCCCTTCGTTTATTTCGAGAAGAAAACTGAGGTAATAATTTCGCTGGTCGGGTTTAATCCCTGAAGGCATGCCTGCGAGTGTCCCTCGAGAACATTCGAGAGCTGCATTAGATCTGATAGCACTATCTCAATTCATTACCATTAATGCAGGTGAAGATAGCAGGTAATGTCCAAGATTGCATCCATGGAACATGAGATGAGGGTTGCTTCAAACTTGAGGTTTAGCTTTCTCCTATAGATTACCCAGGATATAACCACTTCGTTAATATCCACTTCTTCTTATTACAACATGCATTTTCTTGATTGTTCCCAAGTTCAAGATAGTGCGAGAAGTCTTTTATTCTTTTGTAACATGTGTTTATTTTTAGACGATTAATCATAGACACTCTCCCTTGGAATATTGAAATCAAATCATGGAATCATTTGGAATGAAATAGTGATACACATTGCATTTATTGAGTTTATATCCTCGAGTATATACGAGTATGAATAAATCTAAAATCTATTTCGATGTCACCATAAATGTTTCAAAATACAATTCTGTGAGAAAATTTGGAAGTAAGCTTCCGATGTAGTTGTTAGCATTAATCTCATGGTTTAAAATGTGGAGAATTTTAATTCAGAAATCGCGCCTGTAATTCGTATATTATACATAGGATATAAAGATGTCATCAATGAAAAGAAGATTAAAGTTGTTGGAAAACTTTGAGAACGAAAAGTAAAAAAATATTTCATAAACATGACAAATAAAAATGGAGGCGTCGTGGCGAAGTGGTTTAGACTCTCGCCTTTCAACTAGAGGGTCGCAGGTTCAAATCTCACATCTGATGTTATTTTCATTCAGCAAAAAATTCATCCACATTGTGCTGCACTCGACCCAGGTGAGGTAAATGGGTACCTGGCATGAATATTTTACTAGAAATGCAGCGCGCTACTTACAGCTGCATTGCTAAGGCCAGGGTAATTATATATGCTAGAGCGCTTAGGGACGACTGATAAAGTTAGTGTTATAGGCGCTTGATAAAGATAAATAATTATCATTATTAAGAAAGAAACATGACTGTTGTGGGCGAATCTAGGAAGGGATTTTGTTTAGTGTCAATGGCAATTTGGTTTAGTCCTCCTGTATACAAAACTATTTTCTTTTGAAAGGAAATCTTTCCAGGAATTGTAGATATAAAGAGACACATTTTGCAGCACCACATACATAAATAAACTTGGGTTACAATATATGACGTCAATTGATTTTTAAAATATGCTCAAAATGTATTTTTACTTATTTTTGGTTGATCAGAGGCAGGTTTCTCCTTGGTGCTAGTCAATCACCCTCGAAAAAGTGAGGACTTTTTTGCGGCAGGGGATATTTTGTTTTGTTTTAGCATGTCATCAATATTTTAATCAAAGTTTACGCCCCCCCCCCCCGGTTACAGTGAAAATATGTAATAAAAACAACGCATGTTAACGTATATTTATTGTTATGTATAGTTTGTTTCTATTTCTCTTTGTTGTATGATTATTATTGTCTTTATGTATTTTGTGATTGTTAATAACCGAATAAAGAAGATTTGAAAAAAAAGCGCATCTACTCTCATGTATGCTCAGAGAGTTTTTGTATTATTCTCATTAGCCTCCTTGTTTTAGCTTGTCGTACATCAGCGTACACGGCATTTCAATCAATAAATATTCCTGTTTATAGGTAACCATTTACCTCACCTTGTTCGTGCTCCGAATACGGTAATACAAGTACTAAAACTAATGGCATTATAGATTAAAATGACCATGTCACTCAAATTACAGGCATTGTGCTGCGTAATTTATGAAATCCATTAACACTTAAATTAGCCGTAACATTCTATAATGTGTTTCCTACTCCCATTAAAAGGAAATCCATATGGTGGCGTATTTAAATAAAAGAGTGGCTTTTAGACCAGGTCGGTACCTGGGAAATTCGAACGATAGTGGGTTGAGATAATTCCAGGGCAGTGATGTATGAGCCCCACTCGTTATACGTAGATTAGGTATACTTTGTTTACAGCTTATATACCTGGTGTTGGCATGGTAACATAAAAAAGAACTTGATCTTTTTACAGCGGATATGACAGCGGTGCTGTTTTCAGCACTTTCTCGAATGTACTAATTACTAATTTATCGACAAAAGTCAATTCAGACTATACATGTACCTCCATTGATGTTCTGTTCTACTTCTTGATTAGGTGGTTAGTGTTTCATGATTAAAACGGGATATGCCTTATCTGAAAGTTGCTCGTACTACCCATTCAGTTTCCAATACATTCTCTCCTTAATCTTAAACAACTTCTCAGCCTTTTATTCTACCAACATTATAAAAAATGAACTTTCTTTGAATAACATTGTTCGACTCTAAGATTCTGAATGAATCATAACTCTGCAGGTAACAGTAATTGAATTTACCGACGTATTGACGGCCTCGTTTCTGCGTAATGGTATGAACTGTAGAATAATAATAATAATAATAATAGGGGTACTTTTAATGCTGCATTTTCATGGTCATTCGGTGGGCTGTTTGTATATAAACATGTTATTTTACGATAGGTAGTCAACATTCGCCGGTATCAACGATCGTCTGGCTTCTAATGAAAAGCAAAACATTATTCAGTTCTGGAGGGATGTCTTTCACCATTGTCTGAGACATATATGAGTCTATACGTACGACTGATGCCGAATGTGTTTGGTCTGTTCACACATACCAGCGTTGGACAAACGTGCCTCCTGTGCATACATCCGAACCGTAAAAATTGATAGATTCGAGTACAATGGCTGTTTAAACTATTAGACTATACCTTTTCAGGCAAAAATAGGAAAACTTAAATTGTTTTACATTCGGAATAATTCTCGTGTTCAAGGCACACCTCTTTAGCGAACTGCAAAATGGAGATTTCATGAGAAAAAAAAATCTTGGCGAAAATACAAGAGGCTATGGCTTGATCTAGAAATATGTACCTTTATGAGCATATGCAAAATGGAAAATGTACAATATTGCAACCTAAAAGGTGCTCATATTGTTGCATTAGTTTGCGCCATTAAACATAAACAACCAGAACACAATTTAATCTATTTTCGAAAAATTATGTCGAACGTCGATTCGATGTTCCTTTGTAATGCTATTCAAATCGGAACCGGCTTGCTATTGTGGTGTCCGCACAATTCAGTGTACGGCTCTATTGTCCATTACCCGATTTATTTTGCGGAAATAGTTTATAACGTGTTCACATAGTTGAACAAATTGTTCGCATATTAATCACCCAAAGAAATAGGCAACATTGGTCAAGGAATGAGTGAATGAATATCACAAGTCCCAACTGGCTCTAGTGTAATGTGGTAATGGAATTCAAATAAATTTCAATATTGCTATTCTAAAGAAGCATTCTAACATACGAAAAACGTAGAAATTGCTTCTGACCATTTCCTTTTGACATTTGATTTCTGTATCAGGTATAGAAATTAGCTTTATAACTTTTCTAGTGGGTACCAGCAAATGGATAGCTCTTAATGAAAACCGACCACAAAAGAAACAGGATATGGGACTCGTTTTTACAGAAAAAAAAAGTGGGTGACTGGATGACCTTGTCCTGACTCGACATCGTTTTACGAAATATCTACAGTAGATGTGAATACAGCAATCGACGGAAAGAGAGGAGGAATACAGAGAAAGAGAGGGGGAGAGAGGGAGGGAAAGAGAGAGGGAGAGAGAGGGGAAAAGAGAGAGAAATGGGAGAGAGGGAGAGAGAGGGGGAACTAGAGAGAAAGAGAGAGGAAGAGAGAGGGAAAGAGAGAGGGGGAGAGAGAGGGAAATAGAGAGAAAGAAAGAGAAAGAGAGAGGGAAAGAGAGAGGGGGAGAGAGGGAGAGAGGGGGAAATAGAGAGAGAGAGAGAGAGGAAGAGAGAGGGAAAGAGAGAGGGGGAGAGAGGGGGAAATATAGAGAAAGAGAGAGAGAGGGGTAGAGAGGGGAGGAAGAGAGAGAAAAAGAAAGAGGGAGGGGGAGTGAGATAACCGAATACAATTGCATCTACAACGTAAGAAACCGATTGACTGGTAATACGTTCGGGAATACACTCGGTGTTGAGTGAACGATCGAATTACGGGATTATAAAATATTCAAAAAATCGCGGTGTTTGGCTAACACGAAAAGATACGTAGAATGAACCGACATAATTCAAGCCGTCTGTGGGTTTGAATTCCTATTATTGCAACCGAATGAATTATATACAAGGGCCAGACGATGAACCGGCACCATTCCAGCTGTGTAAAGGGTAAACAACAAATTACTGCGTCAGGGAATGTACGGAGCAGGTGGAGAAGGGTTTAAGATTTGTTCTGATTTGCGACAACAAGTGGCATGAGATATTTAAAGAAAATAGTGCAAATAAAGAAGGTCAATAACCAGGGCGGTGTAAGGCCCGGCAGACATTTGCACTTAAGAGCTGCAATATCCTTTTATTCCAGCTTAAAACATCCTTCGTTTTAGACCATTTCTAAACATTAAACTTCTTGAATCATTCTTAGACCCACCATGAATAACCCTTTCCAAGGTCCTTTGCTAAGGGCTTTCAAAGTAGGTTGCATTTAACCACTTATAAGTAAAAACCGATGTAATGACTGCGCAGGTGCATCGCGCAGATTGACATGAGGAAAAGGTGTCATACGGCAGGTACTTTTTGGTTTCTCGCTATCACATTCTCTGGTAATCGGAGACGCAGAATTCGTGACTGAAGTATAAATCTCTTTAAAAACAGCATTGCGCCTATTTCGCTTTTGTAAACCTTTTCTAGCTAAAACCGATTTAGGAACAAATTTGAGACTTTCAAAGATGATTACTAAACCCAGTGATAAATACAACCTTTCGTTTGTGACCTTTAAGATTATTGAAAGCGTTTAAAAACCTGATATGGGTAAAATCCTGTTCTACATCTGTGGGTTGAGGGCTGCATACTGATGTGCAGTCACACATTTACATTTATAGCCAATTTATGCCTTTCATTTGTCATGTTTGTTTTATTTTTTTATTCCTGCAAGGGGCACATAAAGGCTGACGCTGGCAAGTTTTTAAATCAAGCGCAAACGAGGAGTTTTCAACATGTCGAACGTCTTCCCCACGTCTCTCTGCGCAAAGGGAGTGTAAACAATCAATACATTGGCGATGAACATAAAGATGTAACTGAACCATAACCTCCACAGGGGGAAAAACGTGAATCTGAAAGATCATTACCTTTTGGATGCTCTTACCTCTCCAAAAACAGTCTTGAAGTGATGGATTATGAGATATGAAGTAGGAGGTTAAATCAACGTATCGAAGAGAGATCATTATGGTAATAAAGTGCGTATCGGGAGATTCCCTTTCGACATAAGTCGGAGTGACTGGACACGAGGGAAAATGAAAATTTCAAGGATTGAACCCTGTGAAGGACACATACAGCACTGACACGTGAGAGAGGGATCGAAAGAACAATTAAAGTTAAGTGGAAATAATAGACAAGAAACAATTAGGGGTGCTGCAGAGCAGTGGAATATGGTGCTTCGAAGGTTAGAAAGTGATCCGTCGGATCGCCTTCTCCGAAGATAACAGCCGGCCTCAGAATAGATATCCTACCGAATCTGTAATAAATGGTGGATTCACACTGATGAGGTTACAAAGCAGAAAATAAGTTTCAGAGGAAGAATGGAGCAGAGTTAAGAGAAGGCGCAGACGATAACAGAATGGAATTTATCCACAGGCTAGGCTAGAAGTTTGCATTGGATCGCATACAAAAAATCTTTTGCCCACCCAAGTCATGGTGCAGTCACACGCATAGGCTCATCCCATCCTGCTATATTCCAAAACTGCATTATTACTCTCTTATTCCATTCCTTTTGAAATTTGATACTTGAACGTTATTTTTCTCAATTGTAAAAATTAATTGATAACACAAAACATGAATTTATAGTTCATAATTCAAATTCAAGATGATTGAATTTGGCAATAGGCTGTGAACAGCCACTGCGCTCCGCGGTGAGTTTTATTGCACAATTGGTCTAGTAACAAGTGTAAGATTTTTTTTCTATTTCAATTTTTTGGATAATAATCAAACGTCCCGTGTCCAGTATATGAATAGGAAATGTTAGATCCAGAGGGTCGCAGGATACCTTCTTTTTGGGCGCTTTTTTTTTTTTTGGCAACCACAACTGTCTAATCTTAAATCCGCCCCAGAGATGCGAATTTGTGTCTTTTGGTGTTTCTCCTATATGCCACGTACATTTATCGGTAAGCCAGAAGCTTTTATTATACACCAGAAGCAAAATTCAAGTGATTATAAAATATTTAGTATACCATCTTATAGTTTTAAGAAATCTACAGACGAGGATTTGCGTGTAAGCTAATTATTTTTTTTAATCGAAAATGAAAGTTTGCGATGCCTAATTACCACTCANAAAAAAAAAAAGATTTAAGTATAAAAATAGAAGGGTGTATTTACATGTACAAAAAGCTTAAAATACAATAATTGGAGTTAATTTCAGTCTTTAAAAAAACCAGAAAGAAATTGCGATTATGTGTCCTCCCAGGAATAATGTAGCATACGAGTTTTCCTTTTTAGTTCCTACTTAGCCTTTGACTTCGGTTTCCTTAGCGATTCCAAGTGTTCAAGACTGTGAATAACTCGTTTCAGATGTTTGCCGTCGCTGTCAGTTTCTTTTAGAAGGGCAATGATGCGTCCATCAGCACTCCAAGCATCCATGACAACGGGACTCGCTTTCTTCACATGACCGAGCAGTTCTTGGTTTCGTTGTGTGAGATCTTCAACAAAAGACTTCTTTTTTCCTTTCAGTTTTCTTCTGTTCGTCAGTACCTCTTGTCTTTTCCGATATGATTTGAATTTGATGATGATTCCTCTGGGCACGCTTTTTCCTCCTGTATTCTCCTTTCTCTTGCCGACTCGATGACTTCTTTCAATATCATCTAGGTTGAGATCGACCTTCAAGACTTTGGTGACTATGTCCACGACAATTTTATCCGTGCTCTCATCTTCCTTTTCAGGGCATCCAAACAATCTCAAACAATTTCTCCTGGAGTATTGTTCCTGATCATTTGCCAAGTTATCGAGTCTTTGCAGACGATTTTGTTGACTTTCAATCCTTTCTCTCAATGTTGAGATTTCCTTGGACTTGTTGTCATTGGAGTTCTGAAGGTCAAATATTTCTGCTTGCTGTCTTTGAATTGTCTCTTCCATCTTGTTCATCCTTTTGTTAACTGACTCTTCAACGAGGCTTGTAAAGCGATCATTAAGTAGAATGTCTTTCATAATCTCTTGGATGAATTCTTTTCTTTGTGCTCTGGTAACTGGTGCTTCATTGTCAGCCATGATTCCTGAATAAAAGTCACTATGAGGGATTTCACTTTCACTGAGGTGAAAAGTCAATGCAATTGAAAGAACAAACAAAGGAGCACAATAGAAGTTCACGCAGAGGAATCCAAGGAGTGACCAGACTGGAGTTTGTTGCTGAGTTCATTGATTAGGCTCATGACAAAGCTTCATCAAAATGAACATCTGGGACTGTAGATAAATATAGTCTCCAAAGTCTGATAAACTCGAGTCCTAAATTTCACTTAAAGTTCATTTCAAGTGATGCTATTCCATGAAAAATACTTCCTGGAGGGGGCAGCTTGACACACACTTCTACATTTTAATGAAGAGTCCTCAATGTATGGTTAAAAAAAATGTAAAATTCAATCCCTCATTTACAGCACAGGTTTACAGGTTTACAGCTGCGACTGAAGTTTATTTTTCGGTAAGCCAGAAGCTTTTATTATACACCAGAAGCAAAATTCAAGTGATTATAAAATATTTAGTATACCATCTTATAGTTTTAAGAAATCTACAGACGAGGATTTGCGTGTAAGCTAATTATTTTTTTTAATCGAAAATGAAAGTTTGCGATGCCTAATTACCACTCAGTCGTTTTCTCTCCGTCTCTCCGTACATTCTATCTTCGCAGTAAAAAGTGAAATCGAGAACACTGGAAAAAAGCGAGTTGTTGCTGTATCTTGCTTGTATAAGATTACACAGAACTTGGTAAAAATTTGCTTCGACAGAGATTGACCCCCTCTGGCGATTCGGGTGTCTGTTCCATTACATCTCATCGGTATGATAGCGTATTCCAACATGTTATAACCATGATAACTGAATCAGTTTGTAATGGAATACACCGAGGTGGCGCTTTTACGCAGAATTAAAGAATACCCCGACAAAGTGAGGTAGTCACGTACACATGTTATGACTAGGTTTACTAAGAAGTAGGTGATCTGCGAGTAAAAGAAGACGCTTTTGCTGTAGGACGTGAATTCATGCTGTTGGTGCCAATGCCTTTGTGAAAGGCAAAACAGTATTTACGATGAGCTAGTTTGTGTTGCCATGGAATTTTATATTCGACATCAGACAACGAAAATAGAGACCTGGAAGAGGGATTGGGAGGGGGTTCAGTTAACCCTAAATGAGAATGACTTAAAAATAATTATCTCCTATATAAAGCATAAAGCAAAAATAATTAAAATTATATAATAAAATATTCACATCCCTACCTCCGCGAAAACACACACACACACACACATACACACACACACACACGCAGATTGACATGCAGGCACAAAGAAAATTATGAGGACTTTTTCCCCGCAAAATGTTACGGTTAAAATGGTTGTTGAGTCAAATCTTGAAACCCGTGCATATAAAGCACACAATTATTGTTTCATAAATCAGTGAAATTTTTAAAGGCAGCGCAATTAGGGGAACGAGCTTATTTAATGGTATAATATGACACCGGTTCTTTTCTATCCTGAACGACGTGTCACGATCACAAACACTAAACACACACACAAACAATTTGTACCGCATATTCTTTATCGATCCTGGCTGCCCCTGTTTAAAAAGAACAGATATATACCTTGATAAAAAAAAATAAAAGCACCTTATTCTGTACATCGTGCCATTACGGGCATTGCTACAGCGTATAAATTAGTATTGTCATACACACAATCGCTCGAGAAACTGATGGGGGTAATATCAGTATCATACTAAAAGCAAACAAAGTTTAGTTAATGTCTACATTTAAATTAACCCATGTGTATAAAGTTTCAGACTCGAAACCTTGCATGTTTGATAAATGGTTAAACTTTTTTTGAAATATGCTTCCTTTGATCTAGAGGGCCTTGGATTCCTTTGTTCTCGTCTCTAGTTCCGCTGTCCTTGATTGATATACGATTAGCGTCACGTATGGAATACCAAACCTCACTGGGAATTCAAGACACATTTCGACTTAGAAAACAACATTCAAACATCATGTTTTGAATAGACCCTCGTAACAGAAGTAGGTCGTACTGGGCCTTGCCGGAAGGGAGAATATTGGCTAGTAAACACCCACCCACACCCTCACATACACACACATAAATACACGCACGCGCGTACACACCCGCGTAAAAATCATCTCTTTCTCCCCCTTATCCTCTTTCACTGGATATCCCATTTTGTTCCTATATTACAAAAAGTACATTGAAAGTGTTTTCATATCTTATGCTGATAGCACAATGGGTGACTTCAAGTCCGGTGTTGAACGCTGGTGTTGGTGTTGCAGCAAAACCAACACCAGTCTCAACACCAAACTTGAAGTCTATCGGTGTTTGGGGTAGACCTCGCAAGATTCTGACGTATTTCCAGTCGTTTCTGTATAACTTCTGTAAACTGACCAACGGTGTTTGAGCTCGGTTTACG
>BQKZ01009022.1:6628-23831 GCA_036244855.1 Temnopleurus reevesii
CCCCCCCCCCCCCAGAAAAAAAACAACAACAACATCAAGTTAAATGAATTTTCAGAATGACTGAAATTATTTTTTTTTAAAAAGGTCATTCTTGGGCATGCAAGGGTACCAAAAGTAGCAACATATCTGGACCATGAAAGGCATTTGGACGTGGCCTGGTTAGGTCATCTAACCAGCTGTTAGCTACATTCATAAAGAAGATGGGTAGGTGATAGGAAGGTCCATTAAGCCTAAAAAGTGTTTGGTTGCCCTCAAATGACTGATTTTCTTAAAATGGCCTGACATGAATTTCTTCTTTTTTTCTTTTTCTTTTTAACTTATCACTCAAATTATAAGAATAACTATAAAATTGTGGATATGTTCAACCCATGTGAAAGTCATTGTTCTAACGTTCTTTTGCTTTTCACTACATTTTTTTTGTCAAAAATTGTCTTCCAACATTTTTTTAATGTTCAAACAGGTTTGCGGTTGCACCATGTGGTGTAGAGTTATCTTTCAAGAAAGAGTCCTGAAAAGGACTGAGCAAAGGCTCAAAAAGATTTTTTTTAAACACGATGTTCCGAGTAGATTTAACTGACTCGTCCTCAGGTGAAGTAATCACTAGTAGGAGACCCACGAGTGAAGAGCACTAGGGTAGTAACCCTACACCACATGGTACAACCGCAAACCTCTTTGAATGCTTACTACACCATGCAAGCTCTAGTTTTTCTTGATTTTTTTAATGATTCAAATGCTTCATTCTTGGGAACCCAAACAATTATTTTGTTACCTTACTCAGGGCTGGTATAGGGTAGCTCTCAGTACCAAAACTTGCATCATATCTACAACAAGAAAGGCATTTGGACTTGGCCTACACTGTAAGGTCATCTAACCAGCTGTTAGCTACATTCATAAAGAAGATGGGTAGGTGATAGGAAGGTCCATTAGGCCAAAAAAAAAGTGTTTGGTTGTCCTCAAATGGCCCGACATGAATTTCTTCTTTTTTCTTTTTCTCTTTAACTTTTCACTCAAATAATAAGAATAACTACAAAATTGTGGATATGTTCAACCCATGTAAAAGTCATTTTTCTAACTTTCTTTTGCTTTTCACTACATTATTTTTCTTCACAAATTGTGTTCCAACATTGTTTTAATGATTCAAATGCTTCATTCTAGGGACCCAAACAATTATTTTGTTACCTTACCCAGGGCTGGTATAGGGTACCTCTCAGTACCAAAACTTGCATCATATCTACAACAAGAAAGGCATTTGGACTTGGCCTACACTGTAAGGTCATCTAACCAGCTGTTAGCTACATTCATAAAGAAGATGGGTAGGTGATAGGAAGGTCCATTAGGCCAAAAAAAAAGTGTTTGGTTGTCCTCAAATGGCCCGACATGAATTTCTTCTTTTTTCTTTTTCTCTTTAACTTTTCACTCAAATAATAAGAATAACTACAAAATTGTGGATATGTTCAACCCATGTAAAAGTCATTTTTCTAACTTTCTTTTGCTTTTCACTACATTATTTTTCTTCACAAATTGTGTTCCAACATTGTTTTAATGATTCAAATGCTTCATTCTAGGGACCCAAACAATTATTTTGTTACCTTACCCAGGGCTGGTATAGGGTACCTCTCAGTACCAAAACTTGCATCATATCTACAACAAGAAAGGCATTTGGACTTGGCCTACACTGTAAAGCCCCGGTCACATAAGACCCCGGAAGTAACACGAGATTCACCCGACTCGTTGTTCCGAGGCAGTGAATCTGTGAATTAACAAAGAGTCGGGGTGAATCGTGTTGCTTCCGGGGTCCTATGTGACCAGAGCTATAGGTCATCTAACCAGCTGTTAGCTACATTCATGAACAAGATGGGTAGATGAGGGGGAGGTCCATTAACAAGGTTCCGAATACAGTGCTAGAGGGTATTTTAGACCAAGAAAGGAATCTGGACGTGGCCATGCACAAGTCATCACACATATAATAAACTGCCATCATTATGAAGATGGGTTGGTCACAGGAAGATCTGTATCCCCGGAATAAAAATGGTATACCAGTGCAGGGTTGTGTTTCACCAAGACAAAAAAAAATACTTTAAGAACGACTGGTCTCCATTCTTGCACTGAATAATTGCCAAGACAACGGTATTCAGCACAAGAACTTATAACCAGTTGTTCTTGAAGTCATTCTCTTTTTATCTTAGTGAAACGCCACCAAGGGGATAAAAACCTGTATCCTTGAAGGGAACAAATTATAACATAAAGCTGGATATTTTTTTCTTAACATTACAAAAATCTAAGTGAGAAGTCAACATTTTCCGAAAGCAGATTATTCATTGCAAGAGTAAGCATCTCTAAATGTTTGTAAACAATGACTAACATCGTCGAGAATAAAAATAGGATCTATACAATTCAGCAGATGCTTCTTTTATAATTCTCATCCTTTGACTAAAAGAGAAATCAACTGAATTTTAGAAGTTGATTTGTCCTGTTTATTTCACGATAAAAGCAATTTGACATCGATCTATAGGCGTCCGAGCAAACACTCAAATTCTCTAAAGCAATGTGTAATGAGCAGATAAGCATCTGCAGGGAGCTTCGGGGAGTAGGGCATGATCTTTGCACTCGCCCAATACCATGTGTTCCATGAGCATTAATCTATTTTTATTCTTTTTCAGAATCAAATGTTTGTTTCATTCCACCATACTTTCAAATAATCCTATTTCCAAATACATATTACAAGGGCCGCATATATCTTAACCCATTTTGCAGTGATTCGACATTCTTAAAGAGTACCTTTAACGCTACCCTGGCGATAATAAACTAAGATTGGCTGCACATGAATCTTGATTTAGTCTTAGGAGCCATTGGGGGTACAGCTGGGTGAAAAACAGAATAATCTTCACATAAAAATGCCATTCTTGTGCCATTCAATTAGCTTGCAAGATGCACACTGACGCCACTTTGTTAGATCGTTAATTGGATTTGGCGTAACTATAAATTCTGATGAAGTTTAATGTTTGCGTAAAACTTGAAAGGGATTTCATGGGAGCACAGCTAAAAGACAAAATTTAATTTAAGTATCTCCACGATGATCAATCAAGTGATTTTTTTTAATTACTTAAATTCAGGCGAAAACAGTCAGCCACGGCATTAATGCTACGCTACGCAATGTTAGAAGAATCCATTAATTCTACATCAAGAATAATAACATGATCATATATTCATGATAAATGCATCACATCCAATTCACAAATCCACTGCATATTAAGCCTTATATTGATGACTTCCATCTTCAATTTGAATTGAAAAATATATGGTTAGGCCAATGATAGATGTTAAAAAGAATACACAAGAAGAGTTGCATTGACAAGGGAAACTTAACAAAGTAGTTCAAATGTAGTTAAAAGCATAATGACTTTCCTTCACACTGACAAACACAGGAAGTGGCATGTAAGACAATATAGTATTTTTAAGTCCCGACAAAGCCAATTTTCTGAACATTTATTCGCCTACTACTCAGTAATTATACATTTTCTTGCAGAATCATTTGGTGAATATTCTTTATGTATATCATTGATCATTCTTTACAAGTTTTGTGCAATTGTTTTAACATTAATTTTCCTATCATTACCAATATATTCCCTTCAAACTTTATTCCATCAATCACTTTCTCCACATGCATTCTGTAAACGATTCAATATAAAAAGCTTTACATAGCAGATACAGATTTCAAATATTTTGGAAGTTATGCTATCTATTGCCAAAGATTATCATTTAATTGTTATCTATGAAATATTTGAAAATATTTGAAGAATATTACTTTGTCAACTTGTCTAAGACAATTCGGAGGCCTCGGTGAAGGTGGTATTTTCTTTGAGTATAACAATACTGATAATTTTAAAAGGCATTTAGAATTCAATGAAAACATCATACTTTGAATAGTTTAATAGAGTCATTGAATCAAATCAGCTATCTTATTGCCATTGAGTACAGGCATTTTGACAGGAAAATATCAACAGGGCTTCGTAGTGTAGACAACAACTATGCATTTTAAAACAGGGACAACAGAAATGCCAAGACAGTATATTAAGAAAGAATCATATTTACATTCACTTTTTGTATAATTTTCAAATACATTGAAAGGTGTACCCCATAACAGGGTCCATCAGGTGATCAACCGATTCTTTAATGGTCTAACTTCTGTCCCTATCCAATCTGGTATCCTTGAACACCCATCTTCTGGTATCCATCTCAGCAAATTGAAATGAATGGCGAAGATTTAGTGCAATGTTTAGGATGAATATTCAAGGCGCCAAAGAAATAGGACAAACCTCAACAACAGAGGGAGACATTCTGATTCAAGAGTTGGATGTGCAGACTTCACACTGAGGCATAGAACAGTGTTAGACGCTTTCTGATTTTAAATGTTTGAGAATTCCTACATTCATGATTCAAATATCATCCAGACAATGATTATTCTTCTTAGATGCACAAAAGTCTTTAACCAAAAGCATAGATACAGTTAAATTCTTATTCTACTATACAGGAGTAAATTCAATTTTCTCACAATATTCCTGTCTGAAAATTGAATTAAATACAGTGGATGAGGTTGGAAACAATCAGCAAACATAGCAAGCAAAAATTAAAATCTAAAAGACAAAAAATAAATATTCACTATTCTGAAAATACGTTTATGAGGAGCCGCACAGACTTGCTAAATATATCCTATTGTGTATTTTACATTTTAGAGGTGGAATTTAAAAAAAGAAAATTCAGGAAGTGCATATCTACTTGTATCCTGTCACAAGTGAATGTACTTTTAGAAATACTTACTGATATCTTCTTCCTACAGTTTTAGCTCAGAAGGAATCTAAATTTTCATGTTTAAAAGATTCATGTAAGTGTTCATTTTATTGTTTTACAGATAACAGATAAAATTTCAACAACCATCATTTTCAATGTCAAGATCCCTGTTGTAATGAAATAACTTTCAAGTCCAACTGCATTCTCTGTATTCTCTGCATGCAAGGAAAGCGTAATAGCAATGTCTCCCTCTCTTGTTGAAAAACTATACAGTGTGAAAATGATTCGGGTGCGTTCGAGTCCAATAGCATAAACAGACTTGCACATAATTTTTATCTCAATGCATTTGCTGAGACAATTGAAAAAGCAAAACGTTTGATCAAATTACCTGTGTCAAGTTCTTCACTAGCTTTCTGAAAACTGACTACTAGATATTTTCTTCATTTAATTCTTCAACTACAATCAAGTGACCAAGCAAATGTATACTAAAAATCAAGTTTTGTGCAGTTGCCTCAGTGTCATTATTATCATCACTATTTCCATTACCATCATCATCACCATCATCATCATCACTATCATCATCATCATCATCATCATCATCATCATAATTATCATCATCATCATCACCCTCACATCATCACCATCATTACCATCATCATCATAATCATCATCATCATCATCATCATCATCATCATCATCATCATCATCATCATCACCATCATCATCATCACCATCATCATCATCATCATCATCATCATCATCATCATCATCATCATCATTATCACCACCATAACAATCATCACCAACATCTCATAAATTTCTGGAGATGAAACAAGCGGATAGAGACACATCCAACTAGTGGTCTTTAAAGACAGGTTTCACTTCTAAAAAATATTGTGAAAAGCTCTCATACCTGATAATCGACAGGTCCATAAGACGGATAAAAGACAGTAGGATGAAGAGGGTCCTCGTATTCAAGGGGCGGTTGAGGGTGCCAGGCCATTTCGTAAGCGTTGGGTACGTGGGTGGTCATTCAATTTGGTCGTTGATACCAGAGTGGGCGTGGCAGGTGGGCGGGGCAGATGGGCGTGGCAATCCGGTGGTAGGTATCCAATGGGTTGTGGTGTGTATTATATAAATCCAAAGTGTAGAGGTCCAAACAAGGAAAGAAAAAGAGAAAAAAGAGAAGACAAAGTGAATATAATTTTTCTTCGATGTTTCTTTCTACTAGTACTAGATCAAGCAGTAATGACCCAATCGCATAACTGTTTCAATTAAAATCTCAAAAGGGCAGCAAATAAATAGAGAACACAACTATACAACTGTTCAGTTTCATTCACCATTAAATCTCTAGTATCATTCACATTATAAGAATTAGTATTATGTTAAAAGGTGAAAAAAAATTGGAGGCAGACTCACAGAGTCACTTTTTCATCATCCGTTTCCTGAACAAACTACGATGCCACTTCCAATCACATAGAACTGAATACAATTCAACACGCCTCTTTTATCGGGGACAATTAGAGTCATGTTGAAACATATTCAATTGTGGCTTCTATGTGACTGGGGCCCAACATGGTAAACATTTCGGTGCCTCTAAAGAACTGAACCAAAGTTTCATAATATTCAAGGAATCAATAATTCATTGAAGTGGTCATAAAACCCAACAAAGTAGACAACATCTTGCTTGGCATATTTGATAACAGTATCACATCTATATTGCATCCCCTTAAACGTCAAATCTCATTTAGGTAATGACCCTAAAAGAAATGTTCATAAAATCGAACACAAAACTTGAGAAGAATGCTTTGAACTATAGATGTGCCAAACAATTTTGCTAGAAAATGTATAGTGATAGAGTAGTAAGCAAATTAATGTTCAGAAAATGGGCTTAGCCCCCATTTAGGATATTTTAATGTGCCACCTGCTATTTCCTGCATTGGCTAGAGTGAAAAATGATGTTGTGACTAAATCATTAGTTAGGATTCTTATTTTTTTTTTTAATTTCCCTTGATTGTCGAGGTCCATCCTAACCACTTATATCCCCAACCAAAACTCTTTGCAATATTCTCGAAGTGATATGAGTTTTAATGACGTATTAAACATGAAACTTGACTTAATGATCATTATATCAGCTCGTCTGGACAGGTGTTTTGATGATTAATACTCTCTAATCAAATGATCTTCCATGGCCCCTATGTGAGAGAAATGCAGTCATATCTAGGTCATTGAAAATTGAGTTCATCATGTTTATCAAAATGATCAGTTTTGGGAGAGATGGCTCTTCAGATATCTAACTACTGTGTGAGCTGCAGTAAAAGTTTCTTTCAATAGCAAATTAGACCATGTTCATAGTCTATTTGAATGAAATAGACCAAGAAATGGCTTCAAGTTCAAGTTCAAGTTCATTTATTCAAAACCATCACTATATGACATAATGTTGACATACAATAATATAAGTCATAAAGAAACACAGTATAATTCAATTTATATCAAACAGTGAGTGGTTTTAGGACCCAGATAGAAGCTGAGCTTGTGAGGAGGGCCCCTTCGATCAACGAATTGAATTTAACAATATTATTAACAAATATAAGTTGATAATAGATGAATACTAATCTACAAACATATACACAGAGTATACAGAATCACCCATCCACACACACACACACACACACACACACACACACACACACACACACACACACACACACAAGCAGAACAACAAAAACTGATGGTCCAGTGAATATATTATACCAGTCTTTCAAGAAGGTATGCTTTTGATAATGTTCTAAACCTAAAAAGAGTTGGACTCTTTTTTATGTCATCAGGCAAACTATTCCATTCTTTAATACAAGAGATATGGAAGGAGGACAGTGTGACATTTGTTCTTGCAAAAGGTTGGTGGATATGACCACTTTGACGGGTGTTGTAATTATGAATTTTGGAGTTTGGGCGGAACAAACTTATTAATGTGCATTCATGAGGCATTGACTGAAGTTTATACATAAACAACAAGCAGTTGAAAGACACAAGCTCACTCAGAGGTAACATCTTTAGTCGAAGAAATAATGGTGAACTTGGATGTCTAAAGTTAGAATTCGTAATATGTCTTATTGATTTCTTCTGCAATACTCTCACTTTATCAAGATATGATTTAGATGTGTTACCCCAGGCAACATTACAATAAGTCAAATACGGAAGAACTATACTGTTATATAGTGTTATTAGCACTCTTTCGGGTAAATAGAATTTTAATCTATAAATTATACCTACACTTCTGCTCGGCTTAATTATCACAAAACAAAAAATAGCGACACCGTCATGCTCCCGAACACAACATGCTTCACCTACAAAATAGATACAAACTCACACGCTGGAGACAATACCATCGGTCACTCGATAAATCCCATGCACCCCGCTCGCCCCCGTATGAGTCATTTACAATTCTATACAACCTAAAGACAAGTGATATTAATAATATATCTAATCTATATAGCAGACCTATCCACTCTGCAGAGTGCTCGAGGTGCTTTGCATTATATCTGTCAAAACTTTTTTTCAAACTTTGAGATCAGAACACACTATCAAGTTTTCAAAAGTTTATTTAAGCCAGATCCATGGTTTGTGCCTGCAATCAATGAATGAGACAAAAAAAATACCAGATTTGTTTACTGGCATAATCAACTAAATGTAATTGGAAAATTATGGTCTTCCTCTCTTGCAAAAGGAAGAATGTGATTAACCTTATTAGCACTGCATAACCATATATTCAAATCTGCATATATGCCAGGCTGCATATTGTAAAAGTTAAAAATTTTAGCATACATAAACTTCAGTGACTTCAATGGATTTCAGATCAATGTTAGGGAATTGTATTTTCACGTTGTGACAGTTATCTGTACACAAGACTGTTGGATATTTCCGAACTATCATTAAATCGATAGGCCTATATAACATTAATGCAAATATCCTTCCATTGCTCAAAAGTTGAATAGAATTGATGATTATATTGTAAGCTTTTAAGCTGGCAAACCCCCATCTAAGGGATCCAAATAGGAATACAGTGCTCCAACATACAATTGCACAATTCTGGGTTATTCAATAATATATGGGCAACTTATATTGAAAAGAAAGATATCAATATGATTACAAATGCCATACACAGATTTGATAAAATATGAAATTAAGAGTAAAAATTTCAATGGGAATATGCATAGGTTTCAACTCATTAAGTTACATGTACATGTATGTATGCATGAAAGCTGGCCTGGAAACTTTTGCAAAACTTTACAGATCACAAGAAAATCATGATGGCACTAAAATCTCTCAAAATGGCAGAGAAATTTAATCAAACTACTAAGATAGTTACCAGGTGCTCTTCGATATTTTCAGATGAAAAACAATGAAAAATATCCACACAAATAGATCCGTAAGCAGTACTTTCCGACAGCGATTGCGACAAAACCTTCTTTCGCAATACGAATGAGTCAGTAAAAGATGCACGTAGTTACGCGAGTAATACACAGGAACGGGGGATTGCTATACGGGGAAGGGGGCAACTGTAATGTAGGATTCCAATGTAAGTGGTTGTGCAGTGTAGAAAGTTTTAGGTTTTAGTTCAGGGGGCTAGCTCAGTTGGCCACCATTGCAGACTTCCTTTGCAAATTATAGACGCTTCCTGCGAGTCTGCGGCAGCCAGCCAATCAGAGCGAAGCGCTGCAGTGCGGGCGACAAAGATGCCTCGCATTACAAGCAATGACTAATCTTGAGGGGTTAGGGAGGGGGAAGAAACTTTTTAAAGATTACTTGGTGAACGAGAATGTAGTTGTTACTTTTCAGACTTTTTGTAACACATACATTTGATTTGTTTTGGGCAATAGCATTAAAAGCAATATTTCCGCAAGGTTCTTATAAGCTTATCCATTTATCGCACTGTTGACCTACATTAAAGTTCTAAGGAAAGTGCTAAGAATGGAATATGAAAAAGAAAAATTTCATACAGTATTTCAAAGTAAAAAGTAAAATGAATGATTTAATTTGGTTATCTAACAACTGTGTAAATCACCAAACATTTAGTCAGTCAGTCAATTAGATTTCTATCTGTTAAATTTTTTGTTTGTTTGCAGCAAAATGTGAGAGAGCAAGATTTGTCATTTCTTAAAGTATGCATGCAAACTCATATGCAGTCAAACCTTGTTTAGTAATAAATTAGGAAGGATGTGAGTGCACTAGAGATATGCACGAAGATCAAGGCCGTTATAATATTGTACCTAGCTCCCCCTTCACACTACACACACACACACACACACACACACATGCATGAATGCACAATCTTTCAACCTGTGAGTAAATAGCAATTCTTATAGTAGTTAGATGGAAAAAATATATACGCACCCCCTCCCCCCCCCCTCCCCACAACCAATTCTTTACACTGTCCATGAATGAATCTATATACTTTAGCAATATGCATATCATAATAATTTTGTCTAATTTTGAAGCTCTTTCTAGTTTATATTTAAACCACAAGGAACATGGCAAATGGGAATTAAAACCCAACAATTTATTAAGTCAACATATCTAACACAAGTTTTTTGGGAAAAAATCTAGCTACACTGAATAATATTTGTACTGGGTATATAATAATTGAAATAATTCTTGCTTTATCCTAACAAGGCTTAAGACTGATTGACCTCATCAGGAGGTTTAGGGTTCAATTCCTACCCGAGCATGCCTGTGAATTTTTTCACAGCATCTCGATATCGCACTGCCAATCAGTGTAAGTCCATGTTGGTAAAAGGCAAGAATTATTTCAATTGAGTTGCACCTCTAGATTTTGAGCACAGTATCTGCTCGAGAGTTGGAAATGCATCCATGGGAGGTAGTCAGACTCAACACTCATAATGCACCTAAAATGCAATGCTGCCCTCTTGAGTTAATTGTATGCACAGTGTCTAGGTATGGTGATAAGATCTTCTGAAGTCCTAAGAATTTCTTGCAGGAAATGAGAAATGATACTATCTGTCAAGGGCAGAAGAATATAGATTCTTTTCTTCCATTCTAGTATCTTCTCTCAATATTTCAATTACCAATATCTAAATATCTCCAACCCCCCTTTTCTTGTGCCCAAGACCTCCTCTTCATGCTCCAAACAACACTGTCCATTCATGACATGAAAACTGCAGTATTTTATTTAAATTTAAATCAGAACTATTCAACACCAGCTAGAATCCCCTTAAATCACTTTTTAAGAATAGAAATCAAATGTTGTTTGGTTTTCCTCCACTGGCCAAGCCTCTGAAAATGGCCCTCCCTGAACTATCTACATATCTACAAGAACATAGAACATTCTTTTAAACTTTTCATTCACATTAAAAAAAAATTGAGGGACATTCAGAAATTAATGCGAAATATAGCCTGAAATGTCATTATATGGACATTCTTGGGCTTTTCTTTACCCCATATTACTGAATTTAATTGTGAAATGAATTAATACACTTATGGGGTGTTGTTCAAAATCAACTGCAACTTTGCACATTTTAACGCGGATTTTCATTTGCGCACGGTATGCGCATTTAAGAAGACGCATATGAAACAAAGATTACGATTGGTGCGTTCCGATCAACTGCAACTTGCGATCAATTGCAACTTTTGAGCAACACTCCCTTAAACATGAACTAAATCAAACTGAACCGACCAACCTTTTTACCCAAGTGAACCGATCAACCTTTTTTTAATGGCATCCAATGGACAACCAGTTTTTAGCCTTTTACGCTGACTGCTGTCCCATCCCATATAGTAACATAGTCCGTAAGAAATATTGAAAGACATTTAATGTACAAATATCACCCACAAAACATTCCAGACTGTCATTCCAAGCAATGAGTAGCTGACCATACCGACCACAGCAGTAATTGACAATTATCACAGAATGATATGGAATAACCTCAATGTATATTTCAGATCTAGTTCTTGCTGTAAAGGGGAATCTACCCCTGGAATTAAAGACATAAAGTGATCTTAATGAATGATCAAAAATTATATTTAAAAAACATATATGTTTGAGCAAAAGCAGACAAGACAATAGTTATGGGATGAATTTCCAATTGTGTCCTTCTATGGGGATCTTTGAGTTGGCAACGTTGGCATATTCTGTGACATACTAGCAGACAACTCATTTCATTTTTTTTTTTTTTAATTTGAAATGTAAGATTTGGAATAAGAGTTCAACATGTTTCTCTGGGATAAATTACCAGCGAACATCCATAGTCCATCCTCCCTCAGTCACTTCAAAGCTGCTTTAAAACATATCTCTTTCTTAACAGTTCTCTGTAATTTATAACTTTTGGTGTGTTATTTCATGTAATTAGTAGTTCAATTATGTCTTTGTAATGTAGTTTTTTTCTGATGAGCATCAGAGCCTGACGGCTTATTATTATTATTATTATTATTATCATTATTATCATTATTATTATTATTAGTAGTAGTAGTAGTAGTAGTAGTAGTAGTAGTATTAGTATTAGTACTATTATTATTATTATTATCATTATTATTCACTGATTGCATGACAATTCTAAGGGTGGGTTCCCTTTTAATCCAAAATTCATCTTGCTCACAAAAATTAGGGCATTCGATCAGCAACCATTTTGAAGTGACCAGTTAGGAATATGGAAGCTAAAATATTATTTTTCATGGCTACTACCCTTTGATTTGTCTGTTTAAAGCTGGTGTTGCCCCTCCATACCCCCAACCAAATGTCAGAATAATTTGCACTAATGTCCTTTGACTTGCCGGCCCCCTCAGTTAGGTCAATAGTTAGGAGGATGTGGATGGTATGGCCAAATCTCTTTACCAGGCTATGCGACGGTTTCCTGGCAAAGCCGCAACTTGGAATAAACTGCCATATCCTAAGCTTTTACCATCAATAAATATCAGGACAGTTTGCCCTATGTTTTTTAATCGTTCCTGCCCCTCCCCCCCCCACAAAAAAATGAAAATAAGTCACCGTCAATACACACCAACTAAAACTGCTGTAAAATTCCTCAAGAAAAAGAGAACAAATACACACATACGAATAGAAAGGATAGCAAAACAAGCAAGAAATATGAAAATTTGTGCTCATGCTCTATTACTTTTCCGCCCCCTCAGCTAGGTTGATAGAAAATGGTATGGCCAAATCTCTTCACCAGGCTGTCCGACGGTTTTCTGGCAAAGCCACAACGCGGAAATGTCCATATATCAACAACAAATATCAGAAGAGTTTTCCATATCTTTTAATCCTCCCTCCTTGCCCCCCCCCCCCAAAAAAAAAATAGAAATAAAATAAAACCAGTCATTGTCAACTATTTTCATTTAAAACATGCAAGCCTGTGGAAGCATATAAAAATGGTAATACCAAATTTTCAAAATGTTGTGCATTCACTGCAATACATATACAAATATTTCAACAACTATAACATGCTATTCATATTCCTCAAGACAAAAAGAATAAATACACAATTAATCAAAATACACACAAAATTGAAAAGATAACAGAACAAGTTAGATATATATCAGTTTGCGCTTATGCTCTATCACTTTTACGCCCCTAAGTTTAGGTTGATAGTAAGGATGATAACGATTGGTTTCGCCAAATCTCTTTGCCAGGCTGTCCGACGGTTTCCTGGCAAAGCCGCAACTCTGAAATGTCCATATATATGCGCTCCTATGAACAATAAATATTGGGAGAGTTTGACCTAATATTTTTCAATCCTATCTCCCTGACCCATTCCCCCCCCCCTCCCCCCCCCAAAAAAAATCATATTAATCAGTCATTGTCAACACATACATAGTACATCTAACAACAATTGTAAAATTCTATTCATATTACACATACTGAGAAGAATAAATACACTCCTAAAATAGCAGGGCAAAAGTTTATCCAGCACTGGATAACATATTGTTCACACAACTCTTGGTCAATTATATTCAACTAATTGTAGAATAGCAAACGTTTTCTAAAAAGTCAGACATACAGCTATTGGTTTTAATGTGCCCAACTCCTCGTGAAAATGCAGAATCCAACAATAGATTGGTCGTATTTTGACCAATAGTTGTGTTGGCAGTATGTTGCCTAGAGTTGAGTAAACTTTTGCCTAACATTTTCAAAGTGGACACAATCAATTCAAATATTAATTTGAATACATGAAAGAAGACATGAAGAAAATAAATTCAGGATAATTTTCACTAATGGTCTGTTACTTGCCAGCCTCCTAAAAAGTCAAAAGTGATTTTTCCTCCTAAAAAGTGAAGAGGATCTAGAATGGTAGAGCCAAATCTATTTACCAGGGTGTCTGACTATTTCCTGGCAAGGCATACAAGTGCATGAACAATAATCAATATCCTGAAGTTTAATATCTCAAAACAAGTAAAATTACCATATGCATAAAACCTTACACTTACTTATATTTTAGTATCTATACTGAGCAATATTCATTGTGAAATTACAAAATAGTTTGGCGTAAAATGGCAAAAGTGCCATTTGGAATAATGAACCTTTCTCCAGTTTCTGTCAAATAAAAAATCAAGAATAATATAAAACAATCAACATAATCAACATTTGGAACAACAAACTATCAACATCGAAATAAACCCATCTAACATCCCACATTCTGTTTTATACCAAATCAAATTTTTAAAAATTAAGTTTCGAACTAAGGAAATTAATAAAAACAAAATGAAACAAAAAAATCACCATGGTATTCAATACCTCTTCTGCACAAGAATATTCAGGCACTATCTCTTAAATAGCTGGTCATTAATTTTCTTGCTTATCAATAACAGGGCACCGCTCATAGACACTGTAAAACAAAACGTATCACATATTTTCCTCCTAAAAATATACAAAAACAACTCAATATAATTTGAAACAAAACAAGTAACTTTTCAAAGGTGAAAACACAAAGCATATTCTAAAAAGAAGATAAACTTCATAGACATATTTTAAGATGTTTGTAAAGTGTAAAGCACTGTGTTTTGTTTAGCATCTTTGAAAAATAATAGGCAAATATCAAAATAATTCATGCATTTTACAATCAAAAGAATTCATGTGTGAGTTATTGTCTCCAGATGAAAAGTACATGTCCTTAAAAACCATATATGGGTGTGTGGTTTTATATGTCTGTTGTTAGCTGTAATATGCATGAAATGATGATAAATGGCATGTCACTTCTGTTTTAACAATGACAGGCCAATTACATGTACTTTCTCCAAGTGTTGATATGCCAGCATAAATCCACAAATGGAATTCTTTCTTTTGTTAGCATTTTTAGATTCATGGTTGATTTTTGTGGCGAATCAAATGGAGTGATTAAAATTTGTGGGTTTGTAATTATTTAACATTTCGTTACCTTGTTCTTTGGGTAACTTCAAAACCAAAGTGAGGGGGAAGATGGGACCTGGGAAAATGAGATGACAAGGGAGAAGAATAAGAAGAAGAAGAGTGAGGACTTGAAGCAGCAAGAAGGAGATGAGAGGAGGAAAGGAGGTAGGGGAAAGGAGAAGAAGAAGAAGAGGAAGAAGAAGAAGAAGAAGAAGAAGAAGAAGAAGAAGAAGAAGAAGAAGAAGAAGAAGAAGAAAGAAGAAGAAGAAAAAGAAGAAATAGACAAATTAATAATAAGAAGAAAGCAAAAAAGAAAAAGGGGCAGAAAAGAATGCATAGACTGAGATATTGAAGAGGGAAAGAAGAAAAGAACAGGCAATGAGATAAAGAGGTAGAAGATGATTGAGGACAAGGAGCAGGAGGAATACATATTTCAAAATAAGAAGGAAAAAAAAACAAAAGATGAAAGGGAGAAAAAAAGAAATATGATGAGGAAAAATTAAAAGAATAAGAGGGAAAAGAAAAAGAAGGAAAGAAAACAGGGAAGAAAATATGATAAAAGAAAAATTGGATGAAGGGGGAGGATATTAGTGAGGAGTTGAAGCAGCAGGAGGAGAGGACAAAGAGGAAGAGGAGGAGGAGGAGAAGAGGGGAGAGGAAAGGAGAAGATGAGGGTGAATACAGGAGGGAAGAAAAAAAGAACAAAATGAATAAATAACATGAGGAAGAGGAAGGAAAAAAGAAAGAGGAAGGAGAAGACGAAGAAGAAATAGAAAAAGAAGATGAAGAAGAAGAAGAAGAAGAAGAACAACAACAACAACAACAACAAAGAAGACAAAAGAGAAAAATGGGAATATGAAAATGGGATAAGATGGAGAAGAGGAGGATTGATGAGTTTTAGGTGCAATAGGATGAAGAAGAATCGGAGGAGCGTAAGAAAGGGAGAGGAAGGGGGAAAAGATGAACAACAGGAGGAGAAGAGGAGAAAGCAGAAAATGATCATGATGAATACAGAAGAAGAAGAAGATGATGAGAAAGAAAGAAGAGTACAAATCTCTTTTTGATTTGTTAACATTTTGCTTTGGCTATGTGACATGCACAGAGAAATGAACATGATAATAAACATACCGATAAATCTATCATTAAATGAGCAAGTGCAAGTACCTGTTGGAAAATTTCAAACCGAAATAGACCTATGCAAAGCTGGGGATCTCCCTTGTAAGGTTACAGATACTATGGGATCACACCTTCAAAAATGACCTCTCAAATTTGGTCTCGTTTCTATAAGGGCTCATCAGCCATTTTGTGTAAAATGTCTTTTCATTCATGTGACAGAAGTCTTAAATCTAAAAAAAAAAAAATATTGAATAAAAACAATTACTCTGTTACTAATTTTACTTCAAGAAATCATTTAAATAAGTAATTTATTTTCTACTATATTATTCTTATGAAATTATAAATATTCAGACATCACTGGAGTGGCAAGGACACAGAATGACCATTATTTTCATATATAGAGTGATTGAAATTTGTTGAAAGTATTTGAGAAAGGTCTGGATTCCTAAATACGAGGTGGCTTCTATGGTAGAAAAAAAAAAGATGGAGGGGAAGAAAATCCTCTACCCCCTCCCCCTCCCTTTCGCTATCCTCTTCTGTGGCTGTGACACTACCTCCAGTGTGTAGATTTAAATGCTGGTCAGTTTTGGGATGAGACCAGCTCCTATCAACTGCCAACACATGAAGGTGTTGTAGATGATTCCCTGATGGGCACCTTCGCACCCCCCCCCCCAAAAAAAAACGTTTATTTTGTTTTAGGGGGGTCCCATCCATAGATCCGCTCCTATATAGTAAGCTCAATTTACAAGAATGTACCCCCCCCCCCCAAAAAAAAAAAATCTCCTCTCTATGTGCCTGAATACACTACAGTGCTGAAATAAATATTGGGAAGTTTGAAGATACGACCAGCTGCTATCTGCTACCAACACATGGAGGTGTTGCATAAGATTCGCTCGCCGTCACACTTCCATTTGGTGGGGGGGGAGGGAGGGGAGAGTGGGG
>BQKZ01009023.1:7174-24633 GCA_036244855.1 Temnopleurus reevesii
GTAAAATGATGAGATTTTTACAAATTCTTGGCACTTGGAAGTGGTTTGATGCATTATAACAAATGAATTCCTAATTATACCCATTCACATCACCTCGGTTGAGTGCATCACATGGTGGATCATTCAACGATCAAGTCTCATCTTGTGCTCTAACTCCAACTGTTAGCATCAGGCTTGAAAGTATTTCTTGGATACTAGAATGATATTTTAATTTCCTTTTCCTTAGATTGAGAGTGTTGACCAGCTAAGCCCCGGCCTCCTCTCACGTGTGGGTCTCCTCTCCATGGACCGGTCAGACGTCAACTGGCAGCTGCTCTTGACTGCATGGCTTGACCGACGGCCCGAGAAGGAGCAGGAGGTCCTGGCCGCTCTGACGGACATGTACCTTGGACCTACTCTAGAGTACCTGGACTTGTGTCTTAGACCAGCTGTCATGGCAACGAGTAAACAGAGGAAGAGGCCGAAGATGAAGAGGATCGTGGATACGAGTGAGAGTAACATGGTCCTGACATTCTGTGCAATTCTTGATGTAAGTCCTTCATTACTCCTCTTAAATGAATTAAGTGTACTTCAAAATCAATCATTCTTGTGAAACATGTGATAAATCATTGAGTTAATTCAGGTTTAAGATTGATTTAGTTTTAGTGAAGTTAATTACACAATATGTATGTTCAGTTCTATAGGGTCAAGTACTTCTCTAACCATTCACTTCAATTTGGTCAAGCTAAAGGCCTTTTTTCTTCAGTTAGTTTCTATTAGATTTTGTCAAAGCCTTTTTTGCCGAGACTTTGGACCTACATAGATTACCTATTATAAATCTGCTTTCCATTCAATTTAATCTGTCGTTTATTCACTTCTAAACCATCAAAATGTTACAGTTGCCTTCAATTTTCTCTTTTTTTCCCACAGGCAATCATAGCCCAGAACACAGAACTGAGTGAAGAACATTACGAGCGTTACCTCAACTTTGCCGCCATCTGGGCTTTCGGCGGGACTCTGGAGGAAAAACATCGCTCTACCTTCAGCCACTGGTGGCGCTCTAAATGGGAGAAGCGTGACATCTACCCTCCGGAAGGGGAAGTGAGTAATCACAAATTCTTTTTTTTTGGGGGGGGGGGAAGATACGGATTTGCATTATCACTGTGTGGATATTAAATTGTTGTATAGGGAAGAGAAAGAAATATGAACGTTGGAAGTAAGCAACTCTTATTTAGTTAGTCGTGAAAAGGACTCTGCCATAAGGAGGGAGTAAATGTTAAAGATAAAATGTGGTGTCAGAATGGAATAGCATAAAGTTTCAAACAAGTTTCAAACAAGAGAATAGGATTTTCACAGGCATGCACATCAGAAAAATTATTTCCATATGGAGTTTTCACAGTATCAGCCTCCAATAAGTGTGTCAAATATCTGAAACTAATTACCTTTTCTTATCTTTCAAAAGCAACCAGAACAACTGCATGCAATATTTATGCAGAAATGTTCATGATCATTTTCATGATGGGAAGATTGATTTGATGACATATAGGATTGGGCTGATGTGGACTTTAATTAGACCAAAATACCATTAAGATTTGCTTTTGCATAATAATCGTTATACATTATATTTTTTATTTCCTAGGTGTTTGATTACTTTGTGGACAGTGAGAGCCAAGAGATGGTGAATTGGGCCGAGGCTGTACCGCCTTACAGTATGCCACCACACGAGGGCATTCCACTAGATGCTTTCGTCCACACTGTTACAACAGAGGTAATTATCCATGATTTTTTACTTTTCAGTAAGCTCAGAAAAAATTTCTTCATGCTTAAAATTGTTGTCATAGAATCTTGCCAGATTTTTTCGTTCTTTATTTGTCAATTGGAAAGTATAATTTTTCATGCATTAGAACACTGGTAACAATCATTGAATTTTCCTTTATGAGAAAGAAAAAAAATCTTTTGATTGAGAGAATCTACTTTTAAAGATTTTGGGCTTCCACAAGGAGCCGTTCTTGCCCCTGTTTTATTAATATTATTTCAAATTGTCCAATGCCTACGACACTATAGAGTGATTGCATTTTTGTAACATCAACTCATGTAGATTCTTGATATCCATAGACACCATTTATTCGATTTCGATCTACCTGAATGCAATTTATTTCAGAGGACCTTATTTTTTATTATTATGAACATATTTTTGTCTTTTATCTACATAATAGCAAATCTCATACCTTCTGGGGCTGCTCTCTGATGCTGGCAAGCCAGTGATGTTGGTAGGAGAGGCGGGCTGCGGCAAGACTGCTATCATCAACGATCGGATCCGTACTGTGTGCTCAGGAGAAGTAGCTGAAGTCCTCTCACTCACTGTTACTGCTAACAGGTAAAGATAGATGACGTGTTGTGAGAAAGCAATATTTTTAAAGGACATGTGTTGTGAATGGTTTTACAAGCGAGCATTGTGCTGTTGCATTTAAGCAAATAATTACATTAAGTCAGGTTCTTGAGAGATGACAAATGATATACAGTATATTAGTTTACTTGAAAGTATATCAGGTTCCTTTGTATACAGGCACCAATACTGTGTTTATCAAATGGTGTAAATCAATGGTGACATGATAGGAGCTTCTTGACAAGAACTTTGATTCAAAGTTCAATATTATGTACAGGTCTAGATATAAACATATTTCTCTAAGATCTCTTGCACATGATTATAAGTATTTTGAGTCATCTTCAGGACTACCTAATATCAAATTATAACATAAAAAACCCCTCAAAGACATGCAATCATCGAATGTATTCTTGTTGCCATCCTAGGTTCACAACCAGTCGTGTCTTGTGGCAGCGATTGGAGGAGAGACTTGAATGGCGCCATGGACGCACCTACGTTCCTAAGGGAAACAAGAAACTCATGACGCTTGTGGATGATCTCAACCTGGCTTATGTAAGTACACAGCCAATCATTTTCTTCCTGGCTCCCAAAGAATGTTGCATTGATGTAGATTTTCACTATAAAGAGTGGAATAAATAGGTAGGAACATTTTCCGCAAACGACATTCATGCATTTTAGCGAGCAAAACGGGTGGCATCACTCAGACAAGTCATTAGACAGTCGCTCTCTCAACATTGAAAAGAGTTTCCAAAGCTCACCAAGGGTGATATGAACCTCAGGAACGAAGTAACATGTTTTCTTTTATAGATATTTGTCCTTCAGGTTTTGAGACCTTGAAGACAATCAGTAGGGTAGGTGAGATATTTAGGTTGATTAGGTTATGCTAATCGAACAAATCATTTCTTTATGTAGATAAAGGATCTACTATCACTGACACTGCTTATGTCAGGCTATAGGATGAAGAAGATTTTTAAAGGAAATTCTTTTTGTTGTGGTTATTCTATATCAGTCTTATATGGTGCTGCTACAAAGTTGCAACTGATTACAAATCAGTTGCAAATTTTAATATGCATTTCTACTTTTAATTAGATGCACCTAAAAATGTATTTTGAATGGCATGTTCTGATCAACTTGCGATCAATTGCAACTTTCGAACAATACCCCCTATAATCTTTATCCAACCTGCACACACATCTGTTTCATCCATTATCATTTTTGGTCTGCATGTTATAATTTTCATGATGATAATTTTTTTCTCTTGTTTCTAGGTTGATGAATTCAACCACCAATCAGCCTCAGCCATGGTCAGACAGCACCTAGACTCTGGTGGCTTCTACGAACCAGACACGCATCGCATGCGAGAGGTCAAGAATGTGACCTATGTGACCACGGTCAACCCGATAACCCCTGCCAGTGTCCCTGCTCTCAACCCGAGGCTCGTCAGGCATTTCGCTGTGCTGGGCATGCCGTATCCAAAGTAAGTTTAAGATAAACAGTACATTTTCAAATTGATTCTGATTATCATTTCCAGAAAATATTTCAATTATGTGGTGATTTAGATTTATAATGCGTAAGAATGATTTGCTTATTCACCTTGTTTATGTCAAACATTCCTTTTTTTGTTTTACTCTTTACATTTTTTTTGTAAGAGCAGTCTAACATTTTAATTTAAAAAAAAAAAATTCTCCTCAAATGGCCATTGTGGCATGCACTGTAACTCAAGGCACATTTTTGTCCATTGGATGGTTATGATGAAGCTTGGTCCCTCTTTTCTCTCTACTGTAGGGGGAAACATTAAATTTTGAATGATACATATCTTAAGATCCAATTCATTATAATACATTAATTCAATCAAACAAATATTGATTGTGTCATGTGTTTTTCTTTCAGGAACTCTGAGGTTCATTATATCTTCACCACCCTGCTACATACTCACTTCCTAACACCAGCCACGACCTCATCTAACGCAGGCAGAGACCATAAGGTAAGATACAATAAATTTTAGATGTGATCATTTTGCAATCAATTTATTTATTTATAACATGGCATTCAGATCTCAAAACTGGCAAATGACAGCTTAATAATAATAATAATAATAATGAACGGCTTTTATATAGCACTTATCAACTCTTTATGAAGAACTCTCTAAGCGCTCTACAATTGCAGCATTATCACCCTGGCTTTAGCCCGGCAGCCACTTCACTAGCGCACTTGGCGTTTCAAGGATTAAATATTCCTACCAGGTACCCATTCACCTCACCTGGGTTAAGTGCAGCACAATGTGGATAAATTTCTTGCTGAAGGAAATTAATGCCATGGATGGGACTCGAACCTACGACCCTCTGGTTGAAAGGCGAGAGTCATGACCACTACACCACGGCGTCTCCACTTATTTCAATGTATTTTCCTACATCATGCATATTTGGGATTTTTTTTTAGAATAAGTTCATAAAAATACTGTACATTGTACTCTTAAAACTTCCTATGTGTGAATAGAAACTCAATTTTTCTGGAATAAGGAGTGATATTGCAAGAAAAAGAAAGAGTTGCAAATCGACTGAATATTGAATGCAGGTTTATCACCGATTTAGAGTCTAACAAGATGAATAAATAATTTTGCTTGATCCATAAACTATCAAGTCATACACACATTTGAATTGTACATCGGATACCCTTAGGGGGTGTTGCTCAAAATCAACTGCAAATCAACTGCAGCTTTGAAAATTGCAACGCGCATTTTCATTCGCGCACAGTATTCGCATTTAACAAGACGCGCATGAAACAAGACGTGCATGAAACAATTAATTTGATTGGCGCGTTTCGATCAACTGCAACTTGCGGGCAATTGCAACTTTTGAGCAACACCCCCTTAGTATAGAGTACAAGCTTGCACCCAAATTTTTCTCTGGTTATAAAAATTTTCTTCCATCTGGATACACTACAAGTTGAAAAACAAAACTAGAGCATAGCTGGCCTTTCAATGATTGCATAAATATATCTTTTTGTCTTGTTCAGTAATGTGATGGATAGTTCATGGTAATGACAGAAATGTAAAAAATAATAAAGAATATTCACTCTTATTTTCAATCCAATGCAAGTACTTTAATTCTCTCATCAGTGTGAAAATTTGTCCATTACCGATTTAATTACACAGGAAAAATAGCAATGTCTACATAATTCAAAACTATGTGAAATATTTAAGCAAATAATGAAAAAATAGATATCCTGTCATTCAATAAATTTGTTTTGTTAATAGTTAAAGTAACAGCGAATTTAAATATCATTCATTAGAATACACCTCAATATGAAAGTTTGTTTTTAATTAGATGCTTTTCAAATTTGCTGAATGTTTTATTTTATTCCATCTTGGTGAATTTGATAACGTCTGTTTTTTCCTTCAAAATTTAATTTGTAGAAACAGCACATGATTGACAAGGAAGAGGAGAAGTTGAGAGCACTCATCTCTATGATGGTGAATGTGACAATTGAGGTTCAGGATAGGATGAGGAGTATGTTCCTGGCTACCGCTGAGAGGTGTCACTATATCTTCTCTCTTAGAGATATGAGAAGACTATTCCAGTAAGTATATTTTCAAATTATTTGAATAATCAAGTAAATTATGGACGATTGTCCTATATGTCCATTAGACATTTATCTGCTCGCAAGACATATAATTAGATAACGATGGGGATATTTGGGGATGACGATCAAAATAACAATATATTTCAAGTATTGTATGAGAAGCATGTTCCTGACTGTAGCGGAGATAAGCAATTATATCTCCTCTCTTAGAGTTGCGTGGAAAATTTTCCAGTTAGTAATGGTTTTCAAATTCATTTAAGTTATGCATAAAATATATGAATAAAGAGTCTACAGCAATTGTTCAATATGCTGTATGCCAGAATAAGTTCCTCCATGATAATGCTTAATTTCAGCATTTATACTTTCTTTTTTTCTCATCAGGAATATCTGTCTCTCCCTGAGACCAGGCACCAACCCTGACAACCTCCTGTTGCTATGGCGACATGAGTGTGAGTGGGTCTACGGTCAACGACTGGTCAGTCCTGTCGACTTTGACCGTTACCAGCTTGCCTTCGTGACAGCAGCTCGCAAGGAATTCACTGCAGAAGACCCGGTAAATTTCACATGTTCCTTGAAAATATTAATATCACATTATATCATTTTTCATTCTTTTATCTATGCATGCATCATTTTATTTTTGAACCCTCTTAGAGCATTTAGTTTACTGTGCATCATGTATAGCCGTCATTAGCACTGCATCAAACACCAAATATATCGCTTCATACCACACAAAAGCATTATTTTTGTTTCTAGTTGTGTCTAGTTTATATATATTCCATTTCACAGAGTTTCCCATCCACCCCCAAAATAAACTGAGTTTTTGCTGAACTTCCACATTTTATTCCTCTTCTGTTTTGCTATCAAATCCATGAAAGTGCATCAAACAATACGATTGATCTCTCCTTGAACCAGAATTTTATGAGTGACTGCTTATTTTGAATACATTTAAATACTTATTTATTATTTCATCTATATACAAAACTTGCAAATGCACACATCACATACTGCACTGAAGTATACCGTCTAGTATATCATAGTTTATGTATTTTGATACATTTCTGGTATTAGAAAAAGCTTTGTAGATTTGCATTGAATACCAAGAGTAGTAAATAGATTTCTTTATATCACTATTGCTTTCGTTCATTATTGCCACTAACTCATTATAAATGCATGTTATAGTGCCCAAATATGAAATTACTAAGTTCACCTCATAATTATATATATATACATGGTTAATGGATATATATAATTAGTGGTGCAGAATTCTCAGGTTTTTTGCTTTTGGTTTGCTTGATATTTAGAGATCTATGGTTGGCACCAGGCTAAACCTATGTCAGTTATCTCCTTCTTCAGAAAACACTAGCTTTTATCCAAATCAAAACATGATACAATTTATGGTAATCCGTGATACCTTTTAAAATTTTGTGGGTTTCTTCCAAACATAAAAAAGGATTGCCCTCTGCCTTTCATCAAATTCAAGCAATGTTCTGCACCAGTAACTTTGGTTTAAAACCCCTCATTTTGCATTGCACCCTAATGCAATGCACCCACATACCTCCATATCGCAGCCACCTTAACATCATCATGTATAATGTTTGTCATCTTTAAAGTCTGAAGCATATAGCCCAGGCCGCAATGCAAGGTGCTTTATGAAAGGAGAAAAAGTGGTAGGCTTGCGTGATCAGTATGCTGTGGTTTGCTGTGTAATTTATTGCCTTTGAAAATAATTTATATATTTGGATTAAAGAAAATGTTTATGTTTCGCCTGATGATTTTAACTTTTTTGTATTTGTAATGATTGTCTGTAATGTTTATGTTGATGAATGTTTATTGTAATACCATAACCTGGTTGAAAAGTTTTGGGGAATTGATTTGGACTATCTAAAGAAGGTAACAACGATTTATGGATATCAGAACTTGGCCTTTTGTACGCCATACCTTTAATATTCGAGGTGTTTATAAAACAAATATGGGTTGTATTTGTTAGAATGATATCTCCTACCATCTTTTTGTTTTCATATATTTGTATTGTTTTTTTGTTGTGTTTCTTGGGATGTAATGTTATTGCAGTAATGGGTATTTTCAATGGTTGATTTAACATAATATTAGGACTTGTGAAGACCACTAAAATGTTCATCACATTACAGCGTATAAAGAAAATGAAAACAGGAGCTAACATTAATGGTTTCTAGAAAAGTGATACCAGTTTTTGTTCCCCCACCCTTTGTTTGCATCTCTTAACTCTGAAAATGTATATGTTTGTGAACTATTGACAAACTGTCATTTTATTGAATCATGTTTGTGTAAAACTATTCCATTCATCGAAACAAAGTTTTTTTTCCAAGTAATTACTGGCAGGTTGTAAAGCATTTTGGTTAAAATTTATGCAATAATGGTTCAACAATTTGGCTGCTAGACTATTTCAATTGAATTTCAGCATTTGCATATATATGTAAGGAATAGAAAGAATGATGCATTCAGTTTGTCAATGATTTATGACTCAGCATTGGAAAATCTTAATGATTGCTAAATAAAGAGAAATCATGACACAGCCTCTAGTATAGTGAATTCATATGCACTATTGAAAATGCATGTTGATTCTCTGGCACTTGTTTCAATGAAACAAATGTCAATCTGTGGGTTTGTTTAGATTCCAATAAACTTCCAGAAGCAAATATAGGCTTTAAATAAGATTACTGAAAAGGTCAGAGGCTCCTTGATGAAGCAGGAGACTTCCTGAAAATTAGCTGATTTTTCGAGTGACTAATGACGGTCTTTCAGCAATCGCCCTAATTCATATATTGATTTCCTCCATTGAATTGTGGGTTGAAAAGAAAACTCCCTGAGTCATTGGTAAAATCTCCCCGATGTGGATTATTCAGGTTCGCAGTTCTGAAAAGTAGATATCCAGCATTCTCAAGTTAACATCTCTTTCCCTTACTTCCCATCCAACCTATAGCTTCAGCTGACCATCTCGCCAGACCAACCCCTCTTCAGCAACCTTGTCCAGCAGGATTCGGGCATCGTCACAGCCGGTGGGTACCGCAGCTCACAGCAAGCCACCAGCAGTACCACTGGATCAGAAACAGAGAACATTGACCAGTACCAGCCATGCACCGAGGTAACCAGTGTGCAAAGGCTGCTACAAGATGCGGTCGAGGAGTATAATAAGGGACATCCAAAGATCAAGCTCACATTGTATAAGGTAAGAATTAAATAGAATATCCTTAGATAATGCTTGTCTTTGTAATAGGTGCAAGGTCCACTACCATTAACAGTTGGAGATTGGGGTAATGTTTGATAGAGATTCTGAAAAATGGGTAAGAAGGATGGGCCAGACTAAAGCAAGATAGGCTATACTTTAGGAAATATTCTACATTGACCAGTACCAACTGTGCACTGAGGTAACCAGTGTGCAGAGGCTGCTTGTCTTTGTAATAGATGCAAGGTCCACTACCATTAACAGTTGAAGGTTGGGGTAAGTTTGATAGAGTTTCTGAAGAATGGGTCAGAAGGATGGGCCAGACTAAAGCAAGAAATATTCTACATTGACCAGCACCAACCGTGCACTGAGGTCACCAATGTGCAGAGGTTGCTACAAGATGCTGTTGAAGAGTATAACAAGGGACATCCAGAGATCAAGCTTACTCTTTATATGGTAAGAAATGATGCTGTCATATGTGGAACATAGGGAGTGAATTTAATGAAGGGAGATTCTGACGAATGAGCTAAAAGAGAAGAATGGGCCAGAAGACTGGGCCAAATTAAAGGAGTATGGGCCATATTTCAAGAAGTATGGGACACCAGTACCAGCGATACATAGAGGTCACCAGGGTGCAGAGGCTGCCAAGACGCGATGGAGGAGTATGATAAGGGACATCCTAAGAGCTCACTCTTTATGAGGTAAGTCTGTAAGGTAGGGAGTGTGTAGGAGAATGAGATTCTGAAGAATGGGCCATGAGAGGAGAAGTATGGGTCAGAAGGGTAGGCCAGACCAATAGAAGAATGGGCCATACAAAGGGAAGAATTGGTCAGGAGTATGGGCCAGACTTAAGGAAGAATGAAGCACTGACCAATTCCAGCCCTGCACCAATGTCACCAGTGTGTTGGAGCTGCTGCAGGATATGGTCAATGAAGTATGACAAATAATAATGTCCCAAGATAAATCTCACTTTGATGTATTTGGTGTTTTAATGAAATGATTAAAAGATAAAAGGGGTAGTTATAGAATTGATGATAGAAGGGGAGGGGTGGTAAAAGAGAGATCAGCAACTGGCTGGTTGCTATGAACAAACACTTCAACTTATTTCAAGCTCCCCATCATTCTATGTACTTTTTGTCATGCATTGAATAGAATTTCCCACCTTCCTTTTTTTCACCCAGGAAACCATCCAGCGTGTCTGCCGTCTTGCTCGCATGATCATGTCCCCTCACGAGGTAGGCCACGCCCTCCTCGTTGCGGATGGTAATCCCGGCCTCAGCAACCTCTTTGCCCGTCTAGCAGCAAGCCTGTGTGGGTTCAACGTGTCTGAGATCAGCGCTGCCCCTGAGGATTCGTCCAGGAACTATAAGATTGATCAATTCAAGGCTGATCTGGTGGCAATGTACACAAAGGCTGGAGTCAAGGTTTGCATCTCTTTCTTTTTATCTCTCCATTGATAAATTTATAAAAACGTCATAAATATGTAATTCCCTTAAATACGTGTAGATTACGTAATAATCTATAGACAATCAGGATTGACTTTGCTTCCCCTTGAGCATTGGGTTTCAATCAACAATCAATAAATGTTAATTATTTGATTCAAGATCACGAATTTGTAATCCAATCTTTATATCAGGGACAGAAGTTGCTCCTGCTAATTGAAGAGCACGCACATGAAAAATACTTCCTGGTTTTCCTGGGTTACGTTGTGAAGTTCTTAGATTCTTAGTTGTGACGGGTGCAATCTTGCATCTCTTATACAGCAAACAATAGTTTTCAATTTTTCTGAATATCACAAATGTCCAATTAAATCTTTATCATTTTTGTAACAGGGAGAGAAATTGCTCCTCTTACTCACTGAGGAGGACCTTCATGAAGAAGATTTCCTGGTTTATGTTGGCGAGTTTGTAGTGACTGGCGCCATCACACATCTATTCTCCAGTGAGGAACAGACGACCATCATCAACTCCATTAGGACTGAGGTCACAGCCGCTGGGCTTACATATACAAGGGAGACGGCCTGGAACTTCTTCCTCAAGTACGGATTTTTCATTATATGATTGAAGAAAAAAGTACATCAAAAGAAAAACAAAATTAGAAAAAAAGTACATCAAAAGAAAAACATAATTAGAAAAAACAAAGGGTCTAAAATACAAGTTTCTAACTCATTGTGAGGGCTGACAGGAAGTCAAATGAGAGATGTATAATAGTTTTTACAAAGGATAATTTAGAATATTCAGCCCTCCGATAGAGAGAAAGAGAAAAAGAAGGAAAGAGATAAAAGAGAGGGAAAACAATTTACATAACAAAATTAATTTCATTGATACAAATCAATCGAGATTCTGCCTAGTTTTTTCGGAAACAGTTTTCAAATATATCAAAGGAGCACAGACAATGATCTTCAGATAGTGAAGAAGCAAGAAAAAAAAAATTTAAGATAAATTTTCCATGTTCCAATCACCAAATATAAGTGTTTTGAAAAATTTTGAATTTATTTTTTATTAACCTGTTTTATTTTCAGAACTGTGAGAAACAACTTCCGAGTGGTGCTGATATCGGCAGACACAGGTCATGAATTCCAGCGGCGTTGTAGAGAGTATCCCGCTCTTACAGAACATTTGAACTGCTACTGGTATCAACACTGGACTAGGGAGAGACTAGTTGACCATGCTATGACTTATCTACAAGGTAATTTAGTTCAGCAATCTCCCTTATCTCTCTTTGTTTGAATGCATAGATGATGTTCAGCTTGAAAGAAATTTCAATCAGTGACCAAGAGCAAATTTGGCTTCATCATTGTCAAGCTACAATATTAATGGGCAAGCAAAGACTGGCCATTATAGTCTATGGCTCATAATGAAACTGAATCTGCCCAAGATCATAGATATGACTGAAGTTTGGACATATTATATTGAATAGTTTTCATATTGTAACTCAGCTTTTAATGTAGTTTTCGTGTATGAGATATGGAGATAAATATTTGCTTATATCATTTTGTCCATATATTTTAGGTACAGAGGGAATGAACAATATCCAGCAAGAGAACCTAGCTCATCTACTAGCAACCATGCATCTGTCTATCAGACAGTTAGATGGGGAGGAGAAGGGACCAGGAAGATACAAGCATCTCACAAACACCACCTATGAGAAGTTTGTTGAAAGGTATGTAAAGACTGCGCCAAAGTTTGTATGTGATCCGTCAATGATGATGAGGATGAACGAGTGGATATTGGTGATGATGGTGATGTGACCCATTGACCAGGATAATCATGGTAATTATGATGATGATGATGATGATGATGATGAGTGAGATGATTGTGGTGATGATGATGATGATAATGTTTATGTTGCCTATTGACAAGGATAATCACGGTGATTCTGAGCATGACGGTGAGGATTATAATGATGATATTATTAAGGCATAGGATGAAGATGATGAAGATGGTGGTGGTGAACATGAAGATGATAATGATGCATGGGAGGAGGAGGGGCAGGGACAGGATGAAGAGAAGGAGTATGGTCGTGGCAGTATTGAAGGTTACGATGATGATTATGAAGATAATGAGGAAGAGGGGGAGGGGAAAGACGAGGAGGATGGTTGAGGTGGTGTCGGTGAAGATGCTGAGGTTGGAGAAGAAGAGGATGGCAATGATTCTTATGATAATTGAGGAGGATGAGAAAGATAATGATAGTGATGAAGTTGATGAAAATAATGATGATAAGGGTGATGCCAACAACAATCACAATAATAATGATGGTAATGCTAAAATTGAGGATGATTGATGATGTGGATGATGATCGTATCCCATCTTTTCCCCAGGTTTCTGTCAATGTACAAGCTGCGACAAGCCAAGATCCACGAAGAACATCTGACTGTCACCAAAGCTCTTCATCACATCAACAGGGAGAACAAGCTTGCCATGAGACTTCAGAAACAATTGGAGCATGAACTCATTGTCCTGGAAGAAAGAAAAGAGGTAAAGAATTTGTTTTCTTCACACATCCTAATTCAGTATTCTGTCTGTTTACATTTAATTTTTCTTCTTTATTTGGGTTATAATAAAAAAAAAAATGTTTATATGTGCACACAATTATTTTCTACAAAATGTCTACTTAATAAAATGGGCGAATTGCTTTGTATTAATGTCAAAGATAAAGACAGAAAACATATGAAAAGATTTGGTGCAATTGATATCAGTTAAATACGTAAATTAAAGGTAATGCTGCATTCATTTAATCACAGGAAAATGGATGCAGAATGTGTATGAGGATAGAAATTGAAATATGAATCATTTAAAAGCTGACCGAAGAAAAATCATTATAACAATAAGCAAACGTTTTCTCTCACGCAAAATTATTGATTCCAACTGCTTGACAATTCACATTTCTATTTCGATCCTCACGCATATTTGGTAATGTTGGTATCACTGTAAAATTTCACGAAATGGATCAAACCTATCTTTGTATTTCATTAATTCAATTTCATTTTCTTTTCCTTTTTTACAGGGAACAATCAAGCTTCTGTCTCAGATCGGTCAAGATAAAGCCATAGCAGGACAGCAAGTTAAAATTGTGCAGAAACAGATGGACAGCCTCCTAAAACTGAAACAGGTAAGGTTCTTTGATATAAAAAGATGGATACATAAGTATGTTAATAAAGAACAAATTCACAATTGTTATGAAACAGAAATTGAAAGCCAAACAAATGGGTTTGTTGCATGTTATATTTTGTGATTGATGTCTAAACAGATTTGGCTATCATCTTCTCATCTTATCTAAAAAATATGAATCTGTTTTGAGATCTAATTGAAAAATTCTTAATATACTGGATAGTTAATGAACGTTATTTCTCTCCTTACAGGCACTGCCAAAATACACCCTTGCTCATGAGAGAGCAGTCTACAAGACTGTAGCCGTGGTTGCAGACACCAAGAAGGTTGTGCAGACGCTTGATGTGACGAGTCTTGGAGAACTTCGAGGAATGCACAAGCCTGATGTCGACATCGAAGATCTACTGGCTTCCATTATCATGATATGTGAGTAGACAATATATGATGTAATATGTTCTTTTGGATAATACCCCTCAGATGAAAATGCAAGGAAAGGGAGAGAAAAAGTGTTTAAAAAGAAAGAAAGAGAAAATAGGAGATTCAGAGATTAGAAATGAAAAGAATGGCAGATGTCATATGAAGATTTACTGGCTTCAATTATCATGATATGTAAGTCACCATTGTCATATTTACTCTTGGAGGTTTCCTGTTGGTGAATAATAATAATTCATGACATTTATAAGGTGTCTAATATGGATGTTCCTAAGTGCACAGTATTCCAATTAAGAATTACAGTTATGAAGGAAAGGGAATGGAAGCAGAGAGGTAAATACAAAAAGAGGGATAAAGAGCTAGGAGGAATGAACAAAATAATGAAGGAAGAAAGTCTTTGTTGGAGAAAGGGAAGGAGAGAAGAAGATGGAATATAAACCATCGGATGAAGAGAAGAGAGAAATGAAAGGAGTAATGAAATAAAGAAATCAGAAAAGAAATTAATGAATGAAGAAAGGCAACAAAAAATAAAAACTTCAGGAAAGATTTTGATCAACAGGTATCAAGTTAACACAACATTCCATGAAAATGTTGGACGGTCATCACAGCAGCTGAATGTTGATATTCAAGAGAGATGCACGTTCATTGTCAATATATATGAAGTGGGTCTTCACGGTTTCTTGCCACATTTTTGTGAAGAATATCTCTCTTTTATGCTTCAATTTTATATGTTGGTTTCATTCTCTTTTTTTTCTGTGCAGTGAAATCACCATCATCTGACTTGACTTGGAGCAAAGGAGCAAAGAGACAGATGGCAAACATTGAAAGGTAAATTTTCAGTGAAGACTTCACTGGTATTTGCATGCACTCCATGCTCATATACAGTGCATTACACAATTGTACAAATAATCTCTTCAAAACAACTTTCAACTTCTCATATCTTATGATTACTAAATTTCCATTTCTTGCAATAGAATAAATATGTGTAGACCTAGAATAATTGAATGAATTGAGAACTCATGTGCATTTTTAAAAGAAAGGACAGCCTTTAATGCTGGAAAGAAATATCACTCGAAAAGATGATAAAATCTAATAATGTGTCGTTTCTAGAAAATTTAGTTAAAAACCAATTCACATACTCATCAATTTGGTCGTTGCATTGTTGTGGATATGTCGGACAAGTTTTCTACACAGTTATCATTAAAAGACTCCCCCCCCCCCCAAGTAATAAAACCAAATGTACCGAAATTAATATAATGACATGACTCTAATGAGTGTACCTTGTTGCCTATTTATTATCACTTCAGATTCTTGGAGGAGCTTGGTGCCTTTGACGACTCAGAGTTACCAGAGTCTACTCTGAATCTTGTAGAACCATACCTCAAGAAATCATCCTTCCAAGCAAAGAACATGCTTAGGAAGAACAACAATGCTGCCGCCGCTTCACTCTGTAACTGGGTACGAGGGGTGTGCAGGTGAGTTGATCTTTACATCCAGGTTCTTCGGGTCAGGGAAAGATCAGGAGATTTCAAATGATGGAAAATCATAGAAATGTCAAGGAAGTTATATCTCATAAAAAAAGGTGTTGACCCTAAGCACTTTTGCATTGCAAAACTTACAGATTGTTGAATTGGCCTGTGACCAGTGTTTGCTTTGCAGTGTTGTATATTATTACATGCAATAACTATACAGGATTTTTAATATCCGTTTGCTATAATTACTCTTAGCATATTCAAGCAATCCTAACCAAGGTGGTTTCTCATTCCTTTTTCCCTTTAAATGCCTGGTTGGAGTTTCACCAAGTTATGAAAGACTTTAAGAACGACTTTACGCACGACTGTTATCAGTTCTTGTACTGACTGATCAAGATTCTTATTTGTATTAGACTTAATAATGTACCTCCCTCTTTCTTCACGTTGTTCATAACTTTAAGAATGCTTTGGTTAAACACTGCCCAGGACATTTTGAAGAACCATAAATAGCAAATCTTATGTTGTGAATTTGTGTTTGATACATACTCTCTTCCTACACTTCCAGATACCACCGTCTGATGATCTCCAAAGTCAAACCACTCCACAAGAAGGTGGAGGAGACCAGAGTAGCCATCGAAGAAGCAGAGCACAAACTCTCTATGCTGGAGAACAAGAAGAAGGCCCTAGAGGAGAGACTCCTTGATCTGGCTCTTAGCTTTGAAAGTGCAACGGTTGACAAGAATGACCAAGAGGATCTGTCGAGAAAGATGACCAAACAGTTGGACACAGCCAATAGATTTAGACATGTAAGTTTATTGATTTAACACAAATTCGACTTTTGAGCATTTTACGAAAAGGTAGCCATAAATGGGGCTTCCAAAGAGGAACTAAAGCACTTTCTAATTAGTTCATTAAGTTCTGAACTCTGCGAGTTTGAAATTAGCATAAAAATTAAAACTAAACAGATTGTCTATACTAAACAATGGTGCTCAGTTTAACTCAGCTTTTAAGATACATATTATAAGTGAGTTAATTAGATCTAATGTAGATGGATCTAATGCTGAATTTTGAGAGTGCAACGGTAGACAAGAATGATCAAGAGGATTTGTCCAGAAAAATGACCAAACAGTTGGACACAGCAAATAGGTTCAGACATGTAAGTTGATGGATTGTTACCTGACTGTAAATATAAAACCTGTGCAAAGCAATGTATTGTATTGTATTGTATTGTATTGGGGAGGGAGTTAACTTTTTTTCTGAGCAAACAATAGCACATTCGCAACCAACTCTAGTGAAAGATTTATTATGTTTGCAAGCAATAAATACTCAGTACAAGCAGGAACTTAAATGTTATATTTTTATTTGTATATAATCATGCTTCAACAAATTTTGTGTGATCTAATACAGGAATATTCAAGAAATATTTGTATGTTTTGTGAGAGTATTGACATTTTAACATTTTAAGTGGTTTAGTGATAAAAGAAGGAGAGGGGGAAGAAGAAAAATAGGAAGAAGGTAAAAGAAAAACTAAGAAGAAAGAAAAAGAAAAAAGAACTCAAGAAGTACACCTTCTCTTGTCATTATGATTTTTTTAAGTAGTTGCTTTGAAATGTGTAGAATTATTTTCATTCCATCTCCATTTAGATCCTTGCCATGGAACATCAGCACTGCATCCAGATCTGCCAGTCACTTCCTCAGCGAGAGTTTGCCATTTCGGGAGCTATCGCCATGGCAGCTGCTTTCGCAATATACCTTGGACCGTACGACCCCAAGTTCCGCCGATCTGTGCTTACCGT
>BQKZ01009024.1:0-20000 GCA_036244855.1 Temnopleurus reevesii
ATGATTAGAATACAAATGATATGCATAAAACAAATATACATACAAATATATATGATGGTTATACATAATTTTGGTGGGGGGGGGGGGCGAATGAAATAAAAATGATACAAGGCACATGAGATGAATGAAATAATTGGTAAGTATTGTCCTTTTAGAGTTTCTTGTAACATTTCTTTTGAAAAAAAGAAAGAAATTGATCTGAACATTGGAGATTTCATAAACTTTTCATATTAGGGCTGACCTGGCAGTGTAGGACATTTCATTGTATCATTTTCCATTCCATTTTATTTCATTACAGCCACCAGTGAAAAAGAGCAAAAAGGATCTTGCAGAAGAGGCAAAGGCTCAAGAGGAGCTCTTGTACAAGGTATGATTTTACTTATTGACAATTATTTTTTACCTTGACGGTGTTTCACCAATCGTTCGTAAAGTTACGCACAGACTTTAAGAAAGACTTGAGTATGTTTAGTGAATGTAATACGTGTAAGATTCTCGATCATTCAATACAAGAACCGATACCAGTCGTGCATGAAGTCTTTCTTAAAGTCTTTATAATCTTGGTGAAACACCTCCCTGGAGACAGGAATGTCTTGTTTCCTTTTTTCTTTTTGAGCTTTCGCTCAATCTTTTCAGGACTACTTTTTTCAAAGATACCCTATACACTACATGGTCCATCAGTAAACATTATTCATACATGCATGTATGCTACACCGTGCAAGCGCTTTATATTTTTTTTTGTTATTTGACTTAGAGTCGTTGTCTAGACTTCAAAGATATTATCCACATGTTGATGATAAGATGGCACATATATTCATCTCCTTATGCAAGTACAAAATGTATGTTGTAAGTTGGAGGAAACATAAAACAAGGCTCGAATTTATCTATTTATATATTTACATATCTCTACTACCATTTCTAAATGTAGAATAAGATTTGGTGGTCACCGCTTTCATAGAGAAAAGGAAACCATTTGTAATGTACTTCTTTATTGCCTCAGTCACAATAAAAAAAAAATAGAAACAAACCTTTAAATCATGTAGATACTCTATATATGGATACAATCAATATGTTGGATGATCTACCAACTCCCATATCTGACCGAATAACCTAGTGTAGCATTGTTAATCCATCTTTGGATGCGCCTGATTTGTAGTGTAGTACATATAATGTAGTGTCTGGTGAAAGAGAAAGCATATTGTAGATGTACAAAAAATATATAAGACCTTTTCTGTGAGAATTGGACACTTATATTAACTTTGATATTTAAAGTCCGTGAGATACAATGTTGGGAAGTGGATGGAAGCTATCATTAATGGATATTTTTTTTTCTGGAAGTATGATTTTTATGGCAAAATTATATAATTTTTATAGATATGAGGGTGGCAGCTGTATGTATTGATTCACTCTCTCTCCCTCTTTCTCTCTCTCTCTCTCTTTTCTCTTTTTTTCTCTCTCCTTTTCTCTTATTCTCTTCTCTCTCTCTCCCTCTTTCTTTCTTTCTTCTTTCTCTCTCTTTCGCTTGTTTGCTCTTTCTCTCTCTCTCTCTCTTTTCTCTTTTTTTCTCTCTCCTTTTCTCTTATTCTCTTCTCTCTCTCTCCCTCTTTCTTTCTTTCTTCTTTCTCTCTCTTTCGCTTGTTTGCTCTTTCTCTCTCTTACTTTTTCTTTCTCTTTCTTTCTCTCACTTTCTCTCTTTCTCTCTCTTTCTCTCTCCTTCTTTCTCTCCAGACTGAGCATGCCTTGATGGATAACGAGAGGACGCCGGAGACGCCCGAGGACTTTGATCGTCTCGTCGCGAGCTCACCGAACAGCTCCCTCACTTGGATACGATACATGGCGTTCCATCTTCACTCTGTGGACATTGAGAAGGCAAGGGCCATCGCAGAACGTGCTCTCAAAACAATCAACTTTAGGTAAGAGGAGACAACAATTATGTATTCCTTTAATTTTCCCCTTTCGATGGGATGCTTATGTTAGGTAATTCCTATTTCTTTGCTATTTGGCTGTTTTTGTTGCAATGATATACATGTAATCTATTTCTGCTGATTATATAGTTAATTCAAAATCAAGTAGGACATATACATGAAATATGTAAGCATACATGTAGGCAAGAAGCTTTGTTCATATCTTTTTAGGATTCAGACTTTTCCAGTCAGCCTCCTATTCATACAAGGAGTACTCACCCACTTGCAATCAGGAAATTGTACATGGCCTACTGTATACCAACAGCCATAATGCAACTTGATAACTTATGTTCCTGTATGGAGGGCATGTTGTGCCAGAAACAGTGTTGGCTATATATTGTATATAATTTCCAAGATGTGTGAGAATTGTAGAATTCAATAGTCAACAGATAATGAGGTCCACTGGTTATTTCAAATTTTTAGGGAAGAACAAGAGAAGCTGAATGTGTGGGTGGCCTACCTCAACTTGGAGAACCTTTACGGAACCGAAGAGGAAGTCGTTTCCGTATTCCAGAGGGCGCTACAGCAGTGTGAGCCAATCAAAGTCTTCCAGCAGCTCGTTAGCATTTATATCCGGACAAGCAAGACCCAGGTTAGAATGACAACAAAGTTTTTTCACACTTTGAATAATTTTCTACTACCATGCATATGCTTTTCAAGTAATTTGAATTGGAGAAAGACATTTTTTTCATTTTTAAGCTCATGTTATGAAACTATGATACATGTGCAGTATATGAAGAACAATTTATTTAATCATATTTATATAATATTGGATGACAATAAATGGAATACCAGGGAATATTGCACGAGTTAGGGCAATATTGCACGAATCGAAGATGAGTGCAATATTGGCCCTAACGAGTGCAATATTCCCGGTATTTCATGAAATGAAGCCATCCAATATAATTATTATTATCTTTACATATACCAGAAGGCTGGTCACTGCTTTGCGCAAGCGTAAAATTGAAGCCGTACAATATGGCTTAATATTGTACGGCTTAAAACTCTCATATAGATAATAATGTATTATAGTGTAGTGCTTTACTTATTATATTTGATATTCCCAATGTGCTTATAATGAAAAAAGGGAACAGAGACAAAAGGCAGTTATACAAACAGTCACACACACCAAAATATATATATATATTGGTTCACGTGCAGATTTGAATCTTGAAACTGAATTCGGATTTCTTTGCGGACGTATGCGCATTCATATATACTTGTAGAATCAAGGTGGGTGACAAAATAATAATAATAATAATACACAACATTTATATAGCGCTTAATACGAAGTTTTTCTAAGCGCTCTGTGCATTATTACCCGGCTATAGCATGGCTACCATTTGGCGCTCACTGCATTCAAGGAATTTCCTCCAACCGGTACCCATTCACCTCACCTGGGTTGAGTGCAGCACAATGTGGATAAATTTCTTGCTGAAGGAAATTGATGCCGTGGGTAGGATTCGAACTTACGACCCTCACGTTGAGAGGTGAGAGTATTTGTGGCATATAGTTAGCTTGGGCCCCTTTACTATTTTCGTAATAAATTTATTTTTAGCTTGTCAGAGGATTGTGCAGAGAAGTTATAACCTCCTTCCTTCAGGTACCTATACCATTATCAGGCCAGAATTTCTTTCCCAATGAACCTTGGTAAAGAAAAATCCTGTAACTGCCCATGATATCCATTTTAACAACATTGTTAGCCAAATATTTTTTTATTGAATACAGCAAGCTGAGCAGCTCTATGAGACGATGGTCAAGAGGTTCAAATTTGACCCTGACGTTTGGATTGGCTTCGGAACATTCCTGATGAAGAACGGAAAGCAGGACCAAGCGAGACGCCTCATGCAGAGGAGCTTCAAGAGTCTTGTCCAGAAAGATCGTAAGTACATGTATGGATGAGATGGTGTAAATGATTTAGACCAAGATGGAGATGGTAGTAGTGATGGTGAATGTGCATGGTGGTGATAATGATTGAGCATGGTGGCGATAATGATTGAATATGATGATGATGATGATGATGATGATGATGATGATGATGATGATGATGGTTATGGCGATGGTGATTGTAACGATGATGGTGATGGTGGTGTTGATGTTGATGGTGATGATTATGATGATGATGATGAGGTTTGGATCGGCTGCGGAACGTTCTTGATGAAGAACGGGAAGCATGATCAAGCTAGACGTCTTATGCTGAGGAGCTTCAAGAGTCTTGTCCAGAAAGATCGTAAGTATGGAGGAGATTGTGGTATTATGGTGTTGAGGCTGATGGAGGTGGTAGCGGTGGTTGTGATGATGATGATGGTGGTGGTGATGGTGATGGTGATGGTGATGGTGATGGTGATGGTGATGGTGATGACACTGGTGATGGTGTTGGTGGTGGTGGTAGTGGTGGTGATGATGATGATGATGATGATGATGATGATGATATCGATAATGATCATGTTGGCGATGAGGAGGATGGAATTTATGGTGAAGATGAAGATGGAGGCGATAATGATGATGACAAAGAAAATGATGATGTTGATAATGATGATGATGATGATGATGGTAGTAGTAGTAGTGGTAGAAATAATAGTAATGATAACTGTTAAATGGTGATGATGATGATGGTTATGCCAATATTGATGTTTATGATGATAGTAATGGTTACTATAAAGGTGATGATGCCGATAATACATGTATTTCAAATAAATACAATGGGAAAGTGATGTTAATGACAATGCTGCTGCTGATGAATGATGGTGATAATGAGAATGATAAATTTGACAAATTGCTTACATTCATTAACTAATTTGCATATTTCTGTTAACAGATGTTAGTGTGATCGTCAAGTTCGCTCAGTTGGAGTACAAGCATGCTGAACCTGAGAGGGGGAAGACCATGTTTGAGAACATTCTCAGCAACTACCCAAAGAGAACAGACATTTGGTCCATCTATCTGGATCTCACCATCAAACTGGGAGACGCTGAAGCATCAAGGTAGGATGATGATAGATGATAATGATGATGATGATGATGACGGTGATGATGATGATGATGATGATGATGATGATGATGATGATGATGATGATGATGATGTTGAACCAGAGAGGAGGAAGACCATGTCTGAGAACATCCTCAGCAACTACCCAAAGAGGACAGACATTTTGTCCATATACCTGGATTCAAAGTGAGTGAGAGAAACTGAGGCTTCAAGGCAGGATGATGATGACGATGATGGTAGTGGTTTTGGTAGTGGTGGCGATGGTGGTAGTGATGATGGTGATGATGAGGAGGAGGATGATGATGATGATGATGATGATGATGATGATGATGATGATGATGATGATGGTGGTGGTGTTGATGGTGATGATGATGATGATGGTGGTGGTGATGGTGGTGAGGATAATGATAATGAAGATGACGATAATCGTGATGATTATGATGTTGGTTGAGATAATGATGATGATGATGATGATGATGATGATGATGATAATGATGATAGCAGTGATGTTGATAATGGTGATGATGATAATGATGATGATGATAGTAATAGTGATGATGTGATGACAGGGATGGGGATAATGATAAGGGTGATATTGATAGTGATGATGATTATGATGTTGCTAATGATGATGGTGGTGATTGTGGTGGTGGTGGTTATAGTGATAATGATCATTGGATGAAAATGCTGAAGATTTATGATGGTGGTAGTGGTAGTATTAGGAACATGTTGATAATGCTGATGTGATTGATGATGATAATAATGATTAGGAAGATTAAGATGTCTTTTCCCAATTATTACTGGTGCAAATTCTCACACCAGGGACAATAAAAAATCTCTCTTGCTGAGGACAATGCATCTTCTTTAAAATATTATTTTCATGGTACCAGACATTTGATTGTCATTGTTATCAAGATTTTGGGTCAAACTACATTTTGTTATATCACATCTCCTATTCCTTCATCAGGCATCTCTTTGAAAGGGTAATTCATCTGACACTGTCAGCCAAGAAGGTGAAATTCTTCTTTAAACGTTACCTGGATTTTGAGAAGAAATTTGGGGATGACACGACCATCAACTCCGTGAAGCAGAAAGCCGTGGAGTACGTTGAATCCAAGACTGCTGTTGGGGGAGATTTATAGTTTTTACTTGACAAGAGAGAATAATTAGAGGAATGGCAAGCATAGTAAAATGTTACTCTGCCTGTGTAGAATCTCTTGGGATCACATTCTTCTTTCAATTTAGGAGAAATTACTACAGTCTAACCTCGTTATAACGAGGTCGTTGGAACCAGATGTTTTACCTCTTTATATTGAAACCTTGTTATATCAGGTTCAAAATACAATAAAATACAATAAAATACAATAAAATACAATAAAATACAAAGAGATGGGACCAGGAAAATAACTATGTTATAACGAGAGCTCGTTATATCAGTGATCTGGTTTGACTTTACTTTCAAGATTTTCATTGCACAATGTTTGCATGATATGTTTAAAGAATTACTTTGAGATGGACATTCATTTCACTCAGAGAGGTTGAACTTAGGCATATTTAACTGTAAAACTTTTGACTTGAAGATCTTTTTTTTTGTTCTTTGTAAATACTATTATTATTTTTCTCATAACTTTGATGGGTATTGTGAAGACATGAAGCATTTTTGACAATAGTATTTGTTGCATTTAATAGGATTCCAATTCTGTTTTCATGTTAGTGGTTAATTTAACTTCCGGGTACAAAGGAATACTATACATGAAGTGGATTTTATCATGTACTAAAATGCAGCTTAAATGTATGATGCCTTGTTTATTCATTTTCCACATATTCATTGTAGAGATTAAATTTAATTTTTTTCTTTGAGTAGATCAGTTATTTTAGCATATGTGCAGTATTTGCTGGCTACAGTGTCTAATATTAATGTATAACAACTAATGTATGAATAACTTCTGTATGATACAAAGTGTAGTTCTAGTAAATTCATTGTGAGCAAATGATCTTTATTCATGATTAAGTTCTATCAAATTTACTCCTGCAAATGTTAGTGATATGAAAAGTCCAAATTGTGTTCTCCTTTATTTCTTTCAAGCACTTGTTCACTTAGATTTATAGCAAGTGCATACGAGAGCAATCTATTTACAGTATTACGCACTTCAGTGACAATTCACAATTTCATGATGAAATGTGCTTGAATTACATTTGTTTAAATCATGGATAATTCAGTTAAGATTTATGTTTTTGCTTGGATTAAACATGCGTCATAGGAACCAATAATTATGTTTATGTAAGGGAAAAAACACACTGATATAATGCGTAATTTGTTAACATGTTTTTATGAAGTTTAGGGGTCGAGCGATGTGCTATTGGCATGTTTTGATTTGTTTTCTACTTACGAATATCCTAGCACTGTGAGCAGATGGGACAAAGGCCTGAGACAAAATAGACAACCTCCATTAAAGCAATTTAACAATAGCTAGAAGGCCACTAAAGAAATTTCACCTCTTCTCATTTTGTGGAAAAATGTTCAAGAGTCGCACCTTGGACCTTCTTTTGTATGGTGCTGTCACATTAATTCGCGCATCATATTAATTCGTACATCTTATGAATTTTTACAAAATTGATGAAATATTGCAAATCTAACATCACCATCGTAAAGAGCGTTGTTCATTTGCCTTAATTGGAAATTTTCTTAGCAAAAGGACCCAAAACAATGAAAATATTGCCAAAATATCGACAGATTTGCTTGCATTTGCAGAAAAACACGGGTCTCGCGACACTGAAGTGAATCCTTCCAATTTTCAGACAGAAATCATCAAATTTATAAGTAAGCAGACATACCATTCGATTACTTGATATTTTGTGGTCAAGCTACTGTAAATTTTGCATCTTAGATGGAAGCAATTTTATGGTAAATCTTGTTCAATACGTGGCCTACGAATTAATATGACACAGTTTGTTGACAATTCTTGCCATTTTCCAGCATGGAGCGATGCGATCGTCAATCGAATTTTGATATCGCGATATCTCCGTGATTCTTTCGTGGATTAATTTTATTTTTGGAAATATTTGAAGCCTAAAATATCTAGTTTCATTTCATGCCAGTATTTTGGAAAATAATTTTGTATTTTACAAGATATATTTTGCGTACCACCATCCAAAAATGCTTTAGAAAAAGTATACGAATTAATGTGACCCCATCATACTCATCAAGCTGGTTTGAGTGCATGAATGAAGTTGTTTACTTTGTCCCTTCTGCTCATGGCTCAGAGTGTTTTTAATCATGCGAAGTGTAAAATAATGATTACTACAATGCAAGTTATGTAATATGTAATGTAAAGTATCAAGAAGAATAATAAAGTCAAAAAGATATAATTCATCAAGATATAATTTTTTTAATTTACTATTTTCATCACACAATGAAAGCAACTTGAAATTTTTGAAAGACATGAATACACAATTTTGAAGATTTATTCTTTGTACAAAGAAGACCAATTATGATTAAATTACTGTTCGATAGATACTTCATGATTGTTCAAAAGTAAGGTTTTTTCATTTGATGAAGACAATTTTCAACTTAATCAGTCATGCAGCCATGATGTGGTGTAGTGTATGAGAATACATAATTTTGTACACCAAAGATGCTATTTTGGTACTAATTTAGATTTGATTTTTTTCTCAGATATGACCATTAAAATGTTTGCAATGATGCAAATAAATTGCGTGTCTTCAATATATCTACTCAAACTATATTCAGCCTAGATTTAAAATATTAAAAAATTTAAACACCATGAAACAAATATTTTGTGTTTTCAAGAAGTGACAGTAGCAAATGGGTAAAGTTGCATAAAACCATCACTACAGTAATTACATTTTCGTTGAGACATGTTCTTTTAGAGAATGAACATACACTTCAATAGGATGCCCTTTGAATTGCTGCTATGTCGGGATTTCTTTGTTTTCATACAACACTACCCTTTAGCTCTCGCCACTCATTGAACACATGGGCCCGTATTCCGATAGCGAGGTTTAACTTAACCCTGGACTAAGTCATTGTTATTTAGACCCGAGCTATTCAAAAGTTTAACCAAGAGTCTAACGAACAATGACTTATACCTGGGTTAAGTTAAACCTCGCTATCGGAATACAGGCCATGAAGTATTTGTGTCCTCTTGTCAATCAATTATATGTATTCCCCTACAAGTGTTTGATTGTGAAGAAGTCACTAGATTAAGCATTTTCAGTCACTCATTTATTCACTCATTCACTCATTCACTCATTCACTCACTCGTTTGTTTGGTCATTCATTCATTCATTCATCCATTCATCCATTCCTTTATTCAATTATTTGTTCATCCATTCACCAATCTATTCAGTGACTCATTTATTTATTGAACAATTGTTAAGTAGTTACTAGGTTAAGCATTTCCACTCACTCATTTATTCATTAATTCATTCACTCACTCACTCACTCGGTTGTTTGTTCATTCATTCATTCATTCATTCACTCATTCCTTCATTCAATCATTTATTCAACCATTCATCAATCTATTCAGTCACTCGTTTATTTATTCAACCATTCATTCATCCATTGCTACAGCGCAACAGAATCAATAGCATCAAAGCATATGGAATATGTTGTTCTCCTTTTTGTTCCGAAAAATTTGCATTTTCCAGTGGAAAAAACCTATTTATCATCTTATGCACCAAATGAATACATCACTTGGCCCTCAAATATAATAATAATTATGATACATAACATGTATTTGGCGCTTAATAAGCATATTTCTAAGTGCACGTGAGAAGTGTTTTGTGGGAAAAAAACATTTGGAAATGCAATTGTCATTCAATGCCTTGAATAAGCATTAATTCTTCTAAATTTGTAGGGGTTTTATCATTTTATGATTCATATTCATCTAAATAGATTTGCAAATTACTCAGTGGAGTGGGTATTATAACAAAATGCATCTGTACCCTGTTTTCAAGCCATATACATTTGAGAAAACTCCTGAATTAAAATAATCACACACATCAATATTACTGAAGGTTGGTAGCTCTGATGCAGAGATCCCAACCATTTTGAGAGTGCATGATGATGGAAAGTAGATAATAAATCATCAAAGAGCTGAACCAAATATTTCATCATTGGAGAAAACATGATATCAATCTCACGCTTTCTTTCACGAGAAAATGTTTGGTTAAAAGCCGTTTGCAGAGATGCTAACTGTTTTGAAATATCATGAGCTCAGAATTAAAATGTGAATAATGCAACATCTGATCTGAACAAATTTGAAGAATTGTGAGACAATAACCATGCTTATAGCCATAATCAGTTGTGATGAAAGCCTTCAGTTCATATGAAAATTCACCTCATGTTTATTCTGGAACAGTTGGCATCTCTGTATCTTTAGGATAGTCACACCAACAAGCTGAACCCACCCTGCTACCAAACCACTTAAACAAATTGCATTTATTACAGTCTAATTCAGGATTTTTTTAACCCCATGTATGAAGATTATTTTTCTCAATTTCAATTGTTCAAGTGCATTGATTAATCAAAACATTAATTTATATTTCATAATTCAATTCGGCAACAGGGTGGGATCACGATCAGCCTACAGGTGTGATTGCCCTAAAGATGCAGTATCTAAATTCTATCATCATCCATATCTTGAAAGGCTTTCATCTCTTCGGTATTGTGATTGAGCATTAATTCTTCTCAAAGGCTGGATTAACATACGCCTCCTCAACGAAACTCCCTCCATCTCCCTCCTTCTTCTTCTCCTTCATCTCCTCGGGAGCATACACCTCCTTCATTTTCCCTTCCTTGATCTTATTCTCCTCATCGTCCACCCCGTCGACGTCCTCGGCCTTCTTGCAGAAGTGCTTGTAGGGGCCGTAGATGGCCGCGATGAGGATGCCTTCCAAGAGCGTCATGAGGAAGATGAGGAAGGGGACGCGGGCGGCCAGCTCGGCCTCCGGATGCGGGTAGAAGAGGACGATGATGCTGTTGGCCATCAGTGCGTTCTGCACACCTGTAAGATGGAAAGGGAGAATGAACAAGTATTGAAAATTATTTTTGGTGAGTAAGTTGCTATTTCAATTTCTCCACACCTGTGAAAGGAGGAGGGGGGGGGGGCGGGGGTAGGAGAGAGATTGATTTAAATTGATGATGAAGTATAATCGTAAGTATTGAAAAGTCTGACCGTTTGATCAGTATCAATTTAAGAGAAAACGACTTAAATCTTCCTCATCTACGGCCTGCGTAGCAAAGTAAAAAGCATTGAAAAATTAAACTGTCATAAATTGATAGTCCTATGTAGTGAAGTGTGTTAACTTCTACATATTTTGATACCCCCTCCAAAAGATTGCACATTGTTTTTTTCCACTGGCGCCCTCCTTCCCTATTTTCGATCCCCTAAGGAGCTGACAAGCAATAAAAGCTATAGTTTGGCGCCCCCAACTGGTAATTTTGCATCATTTTTACCTACAATTTGGACCTATTCCAACTCACCCAAGCGACTCAAATCCGAAGCCCCCAAAGCCACCCCACGAGGTGTGCATGGAGAACATATATTGCTGTATCATTCACTTGCAATGGAAGACATGAATTTATGTGAAGATAAAACCCATTCGCATTTCGGAACGGTTAGCCTCTCTGGATATTAGAAGGTAACTTTTACCTGTTTCTAATGAGATGGTGACGATAGCAGCATTCGGTTTGATGCACGTGATCTTTGCTATGACGCTGCCGCAGAACGCGCCGCACAATGGCAGCAGGAACGACGCTACATAGACGTTCCAGGGAGCGTCGAAGATGTAGAGTTGGAACGGGAGACTTGTGGCGAGGGTGATAGCAAGGACGATGGTGGAGATGGGTTTGAGTAGCTTCATCGCTTTCTCCTGGAGTGTGGGCCACTTGTATCTGCAAGTGGACAATAACATTCACGATACATGTATCATAATTTCCCCGAAACAAATAATCACAGTAACTAAACCTAGTCATCATCATCATCATCATCATCATCATCATCATCATCACCACCATCATCATCACTATCATCATCAACATTATCATCATCATCATCATCATCATCATCATCATCATTAGCATCATCATAATCATCATCATCATCATCGTCATCATCATCATCATCATCATCATTAGCATCATCATTCATCATCATCATCATCCTCCTCATCATCATCATTAGCATCATCATTCATCATCATCATCATCATCACCATCATCATCATCATCATCACCATCATCATCATTATCATCACCAACTCCGTTATCACCATCATCATTATCATTATCATCATTATCATCATCATCATCATCATCATCATCATCATCGCCGTCATCACCATGATCATCACCTTCATCATATCATCATCATCGTCGTCATTATAATCATCATCATCGTCCTTATCATCATCATCATCATCATCATTATCATCAACATCATCATCATGATCATCATCATCTTTTTCATCATCACCACCACCACCATCATCATCATCATGATCATCATCAACAACACCACCACCACCATCACTCTGTTAACCTCATCGTCCACCCTCCCAATCCACCTACCGAATGATCATCCCAAGACCAATAGGGATGATGAGGAGAACGAGTTGGATGGCGATCTCGCCGAAGGGTGTGTTCAGCGACGCATTATCCTCGGTCAGTCTTGGAGTGTAGATGAAGAGATTCAGCGGCATCATCCCCATCGCGAGGATGTTGGAGCAGAACGTCATCGTCAAACTGAGAACGTAGTCTGCGTCGAGAAGGACACTGAGCGTGTTGCTCAGGTACCCGCCTGGAAAATGGGAGATTAAAAAATTGCGTCATTTGAATAATAATGATATATTTTTTGTACCAAAGGTAGCCACTTTCAGCCGTAAGCTGTTCTTCCAGCGGGCCCTGCATAACATAAAATTATCATTACCCTCCTCCGTTCTTAAATGCCGAGCGCCTGGGAAGAAGGCAGATAGTCCCATTCTTAAAAAGTCTTTACTATGACCCTGCCGGGGATCGAACCCAAGACCTCCCGTTCACGCTGGGGCAGACGCACGCTTTGTACACTTAAAAGTGTAAAGTACCCTTTTTTCTCAGTGTGCACCCAGCGCTCCACTGTATTTAAAGCTTCAAAGCAAATAAAAAGTCGTGCGGCCAAATTTAAACAAAAATGAAATCATAGGTTGTTGTTGATATTCCGTTTGCTTACAATAGTTTTCTTTTTATGTTCTTTGTAAATTTCGTCTGTGTTTTCACGAAGTGACGGGAGCCAAAGTGTATTGTTGCAAGAAAACAAATAACTCCCGACATAGCGCCAATTCAACGGGCATCCTATCGAACAACCTGTTAATTCTATAGAAGGACACGTTTCAATGGGTTTTGTCACTTATTTCGTGTAACAATACCCTCTGGCTCCCGTCACTTCGCGAAAACAGGGACGAATTGTGTGATTGCACTTCAATTAAAGGTCCACTTTTATGACAATATATGTTGACTTGTGGTGATCTATGCTACCCTTACCATCACCTTTGTGAGTGAGAGAGCTCCCAAATGTTTCCCATATATTTTATAATAATTTGTCTTTATATTTTAGAGAGACATTTTGGGAACGCCCCTAAAAATTCTCTTCATATGCAAAGTACTGTATATGAGGTCATATACAGTACTACTTGATCCAACTTGATCCAATAATCCCTTGATGCAGCTCACATACAAAGCTATACTGGGATGAGTACTATGCATATGAAGAGAATTTTTAGGGGGCATTTGTGGAAATCCCTTGGAGAGGAACTTATTTGATTTACACAAGATATTAAGATGTAATTACACCTGACATGAACATACTTTAAATCATTCTTCATTATGTCTTATGTTAATTGGGAAATATTCACAACTGGCCATTATTATAAGAGAGGTTAACTTGGTGAACAATGAAGATGGAATGCAATTACTGCTCAATGGAGTATCAAGTGAATGTTTCCACAATTCTATCAATAGAAACAACAGGCTCAATGGTGGAATGATTCAAGGTATGTTCACGTCAGGTGAAAGTACGTCCTAATATCCTTTGTACAGAAAATAAGTTCCCCTTCAAGGGATTGCCACAAATGCAGCTAATCATTCTATTCATATGCATAGTACTGTATATGACCTCATATACAGTATTCTGCATATGAAGAGAATTTTAGGGGCGTTCCCAATTTGGCTCACTAAAATATAAAGAAAAATTATTATAAAATATATGGTACACATTTGGGAGCTCTCTCACTCATAATGTTGATGGTAAGGGTAGCATAGATCACCACAAGTCAACATGCATTGTCATAAAAGTGGACCTTTAAATAAAACAGACAAAAATAAAATCAGAGGACACTTCTTACCTGGACAAGAGCCATCAAGCACGAGACCGATGGCGGAGGCGTTGTCGAGCCTCAGTCCCTTGGCCAACCCGAAGGCGAGCGCCGGCATGATAAAGAACTGACAGAGCATGCCGATCAGGACCGCCCATGGTCGTCGTAGTCGTTCCCAGATGAGCTGGAGGTCGATCGTCATGCCCATCGTGACGAAACTGATGATGATGACGGCGAGCAGGACGTAGTTGACTATCGTGTAGATACGGTTCGGCACCAAATTCGTCTGGAATGATTGAAGGTAAAAATTTGAATTAATTTAATTTAATTTAATTTGTTTTTATTCTTCGTGTAGTGGGAACTCAGTATAACGAGGTGCTCGCCCAGGCCGTCAAAAATACCTGGCTATAGCATTAATCACTTTATATCAGATTAAAAAAGAAAACAAGAAGTTATTAAGAGATTTGGGGAAACAGATTTCTATGTCATGTTGACAAGATAATGAAATTACAAAAAAGAGCTGCTAGAATTATCCTAAATTGCAATATATATACTTCATCTAATGAATTATTCTCCCGTCTGAAATGGATGAAATTTAAAGATAGAGTAAATTATTTTAGATGCATTTTTGTGTATAAGTGTTTGAACAATATGTCAGCTGATTATTATACAAATATGTTTAAAGAAGTTTCTACCCTACACAACATCAATACTCGGAAAAGTGCTAATCAAGACCTTATAGTACCCAAATGTCATACAGAATATCTTAAGAACGCATTGTGTTATGATTGTATACGACTCTGGAACAGTCTGCCTTTAAGTATAAGGCGAATAAGCAATCTTAATCAATTTAAATTGTCACTCAAAAGGTTTTTCTTAAAACTAGCTCCGTAACATATCGCTTCAATAGGCGCAATCAGCCATCCTCTAGATCAGTCTCAAATTCTTTGATCTTTTCATTCTTCCAATTGATCTCATTCCGATACTTGCCAGCCGTTTAATTCATTTTCTTTTATCTATATATTTACTGCCGTATTTGACAATGTACGTTTTTCCTATTAATCTGCTTGTTTTTATCATGATACTTTGTTTTGCCAATTTTACAATCAATTTGTATTCTTTGTTTTAATTTGTATATATTTACTTGTTTTTATGCTTGCAGGGCCCCATGGAAGATCAACTTTTGTTGAATGGGCTACCCTGTTGAAATAATAAATAAATAAAATAAAATAAATAGCGGGAACTAAAGATTTACCTCTTTACGTCAGATATTTCGTTACATGAGATCTCTTTATACCGAGCTTCCACTGTATAAGTATTCAGCACGATATAACATATTTCCGTATCACTCAGTCTAATGCCAATTCGATGCTTCTCTTTAATGCTATTGAAATCGGAACCGGCTTTTGATTATGTCGGCATAGTTTAACCCATTGTATACTGATCTATTGTCCCGTGACACACTTAATTTTACGGAAATATATTATATATCGTCCTATTTGTTCATTTTTCACGAGATGGCCGTTTCCACAGGATGTTGTTAAATGAAAAATAGAGAAATCCCGACATAACACCAATTCTGACTGCATCCTTATGGAATGCGTGTTAATCTTATACACTAAAAAAGTGCACAGAGGGTGCAGACAAATATGCAGCAAAACTATATAAAGAAAAGGTACAATGTTGCACCCTTTTGATGTAAACGCTCAGCAAAAAGGGTGCATTCATTTATATTTATATCTTATACATGGGAGCGTGGCACGAATGTATAATCTAGAGTTGCATCCTCGAAGGCTCATGGGTTCAAATCCTCTGTGCACTCCGCATAATGCGAAATCATACCTTATGTGGTTTGATTTTTCACCCAAAAAGTGCTCCCAGTGTTGCCTGTGTTAGATTCGTGCAACATTACCATTCGGTTACTGTCACTTCGTGGAAACACGGACGAATTGTTATGTCATTCATGTCATATCTGTATTATGTCTGTATGATTATAAACACAACAAAGAATTATTTCCCTCTTCTTGAAAACGGAATAACTTTTAAAGGAGTAGCGTCCAGCAACGCTAGCTTGAACGTCAAAGTCGGCATGATCCGATTTTTAATTTGTACTTGAACACAAATGATAGAAAATGTCACTTTAAAAGTCAAACAATTTTTGTTTGCCCCTGTCTTCAGAAACGGATTAAGTATTTGTTAAACCCTTATTGCATCTGGTCACTATAATGGACAGGGAATCTCATTAGCAGAGGGATACGCAAATTTTAGGTATACGTTGTCTATACTTGATGTATGATGTATCAAGATTTTGCCCTTTTTTTCTAAATTCGTGGTGCTTTTTGCACTATCTTTTTAAGACTGTATCAATATACATGTATTAATTTTCTTTGGTAGATATTTGAACAAAGGTAAAGGAATTGCACAAATGAGTTTGGATTTGTTTTCAAACCAAGTGTACATATATCATTTATAGTGGAAAGACAACATTTTTATTCACCATCTCTCCAACTCCGCTTTCTTGGAGGGGGGGGGGGGTAATGATATGCAGTTTTTATATAGACCTAATTAGTTCGAAATCTCTAAGCGCTTTACAAATATTGCAGTCGATCAACATGAAAATTACCCCTTAAATTTTTACTTCACTTTGAACTCTACCCTAGTGAATTCGATCTATAGTGTCAATATCATCACCGTCAACATTTATTTCATTGTAATTTTTTTCCGAAAATTTGCGTCTTTCTTTATATCAAACATTGGAATTTTAGATACATTTTTGTTACACTACAAGCCCGACAAGTTTCAAACAAGTTATAGATGATTAGACATGTAAGGGGTCAATGGTGTTGTCAGAAAAGGTCAAAGTGCAATTGAAAAGGGAGAAAATATATGATACAATTTGGTTCCTCAGAGATAAGTTTGTGCATCAATCAAAATTAATTATGACAGGGTTGTGTCGATGCAGGGGTATGGTATCAATGTTTTTGTCAGTGATAAGAATCGGGTCCGAAAACCGACGTATTTTCGGGCATTTTACCCGTTACCCACAAACTAAGAAAGAAATGTTTCACATCGCGTGGATTTGCTTGCACATATACTTTTTTTGAGTTTTGTAATGATAACTGCAATAATAAATTTAAAAAAAAAATCAAAAATATTGTGCAGATATGTCAAAAATGTCATACTCTGAAATCTTTGGAAAGGGGGATTTTTTTCCGTTTTGGCGCAAGGCATTTTTAGCTTACTGGAAATCCTCAGTTAGCTTTCAGCCAAGCGTGAATAAACAGTTAGAGGAGGATATGGGCATCAACGTATCAAGAATTTGACAAACCAATATTCAAATACACTTCTAAAAAGTTAAGAATTTTTTCTTAAAAGAAGAGTCTACCGGTACCCAAAAATTATATTTCTTCAACAGGAGAATAAAAATAGATGAACAGAACAAACAAAGTTTGAGAAAAATCGGACAACTAATAAAAGAGTTATGAATGTTTGAATATTTAGACAAATAGGCAACTGATGACGTCACAGGTGCACAACTGACCATCTATTACATTCATATCAACGTTATAAAATGTTACTTTCCCCCAAAAAATATGATTTCCTTAAATCTTTAACCATAAGAAATCTTTGTGATAGATATGTAGGTCCACTATTTCCATGTTTACATTCATACAAACTTTGCAACTTTCTCTAAAAATAATAAATTTCGCACCATATTATAATGAAAACTCTGGTTAGTTGTGCACCCATGATGTCATCAAATTGGCAACATCTCTGGAAATTTCCACTGATTTGCCCATTTTTTTCAGATCTTTAAAAATTCATAACTTTCTTCTTACTTGTCCGATTTTCTTCAAACTTTTTTTGTTTTACTCACCAACTTTTATGCTTATTTTTGTGTAGACTCTTCTTTTAACTACCTTACTTCACTATGGGCTGATTTCTTTGGATGTATCGTGGAGCAACAGGTGTGTGACAACCGAAATCCCTCATGTATGAAAGCAATTACAGTATGTTTGATAAAATGCAATCCACTTTGGGCATTTTCAAAAATATAAAACGTCGAATAAAAATGTATAAACACTTTCATCCACATCGCGCTGCACTCAACCCAGGTGAGGTAAATGGGTACCTGGTAGGAATTNTGGTCACTATAATGGACAGGGAATCTCATTAGCAGAGGGATACGCAAATTTTAGGTATACGTTGTCTATACTTGATGTATGATGTATCAAGATTTTGCCCTTTTTTTCTAAATTCGTGGTGCTTTTTGCACTATCTTTTTAAGACTGTATCAATATACATGTATTAATTTTCTTTGGTAGATATTTGAACAAAGGTAAAGGAATTGCACAAATGAGTTTGGATTTGTTTTCAAACCAAGTGTACATATATCATTTATAGTGGAAAGACAACATTTTTATTCACCATCTCTCCAACTCCGCTTTCTTGGGGGGGGGGGGGGGTAATGATATGCAGTTTTTATATAGACCTAATTAGTTCGAAATCTCTAAGCGCTTTACAAATATTGCAGTCGATCAACATGAAAATTACCCCTTAAATTTTTACTTCACTTTGAACTCTACCCTAGTGAATTCGATCTATAGTGTCAATATCATCACCGTCAACATTTATTTCATTGTAATTTTTTTCCGAAAATTTGCGTCTTTCTTTATATCAAACATTGGAATTTTAGATACATTTTTGTTACACTACAAGCCCGACAAGTTTCAAACAAGTTATAGATGATTAGACATGTAAGGGGTCAATGGTGTTGTCAGAAAAGGTCAAAGTGCAATTGAAAAGGGAGAAAATATATGATACAATTTGGTTCCTCAGAGATAAGTTTGTGCATCAATCAAAATTAATTATGACAGGGTTGTGTCGATGCAGGGGTATGGTATCAATGTTTTTGTCAGTGATAAGAATCGGGTCCGAAAACCGACGTATTTTCGGGCATTTTACCCGTTACCCACAAACTAAGAAAGAAATGTTTCACATCGCGTGGATTTGCTTGCACATATACTTTTTTTGAGTTTTGTAATGATAACTGCAATAATAAATTTAAAAAAAAAATCAAAAATATTGTGCAGATATGTCAAAAATGTCATACTCTGAAATCTTTGGAAAGGGGGATTTTTTTCCGTTTTGGCGCAAGGCATTTTTAGCTTACTGGAAATCCTCAGTTAGCTTTCAGCCAAGCGTGAATAAACAGTTAGAGGAGGATATGGGCATCAACGTATCAAGAATTTGACAAACCAATATTCAAATACACTTCTAAAAAGTTAAGAATTTTTTCTTAAAAGAAGAGTCTACCGGTACCCAAAAATTATATTTCTTCAACAGGAGAATAAAAATAGATGAACAGAACAAACAAAGTTTGAGAAAAATCGGACAACTAATAAAAGAGTTATGAATGTTTGAATATTTAGACAAATAGGCAACTGATGACGTCACAGGTGCACAACTGACCATCTATTACATTCATATCAACGTTATAAAATGTTACTTTCCCCCAAAAAATATGATTTCCTTAAATCTTTAACCATAAGAAATCTTTGTGATAGATATGTAGGTCCACTATTTCCATGTTTACATTCATACAAACTTTGCAACTTTCTCTAAAAATAATAAATTTCGCACCATATTATAATGAAAACTCTGGTTAGTTGTGCACCC
>BQKZ01009024.1:25000-26161 GCA_036244855.1 Temnopleurus reevesii
TGCAACACCTGGAGCACCCTTTTCTTTCAGAAACGTGTGATATTGGATATTGCTCCTTTTCCTCAGTGTGCCAGATTGAGTTTGAACCCGCGCAATGAAGGATTCGTTCATTCAAGGGCAGATGATTTACCGACTGAGCTGTATATCTGCTCTTATTGAGCGAGGAGTATTGTGACATTGCATCTGTCGATAGTCACGAGCGAATACTCTAACATATTTTTGCGGGAAATGCATTGTTATGGTTGACGGATCGGAGTTTATGTCCATCGGTCGAAAACAGCGAGCAGCCCAGTCGGTAAATGGTCTCCCTTGGAGTTAAACGGTTCTTCATGTCGCTAGTTCAAACCGTACTATTATGACTATTGCAACACTGTTTTAGATACATCTACAATTGTAAAAAACATGCATTTTTATGAAAAGTGGGCAATATTGATAGTGTTGCATTACTTTGCATCCTTAAATGTCGACTCACACCTTTGCTTTTTCTAGCCTGCGTTGGCCCAGCGTCTTTGAAAATTAAAAACGCTTCGCGAGCGCACAGTATTCGCTGATCAGAAGGTTGACTGACGTTGGACTGACTGACGTTCGACTACTAACGTCAGTCCCCCGTACGACCTGCGTCTTTGTGCGTCCAGGGATTTCCAAAAACACTGGGTCAACGCAGGTTCAAGCGCAAAAGTGTCGAGTCGGCCTTAAAGTTGCAAATTTCAGTGCATCCCTTTTCTTAGTATGTGCATCATTCTACCACACGTTAATATCTTTAATCAATTAAAGTATCTGATCTTTTATTTGCCACGGACCCCATAAAAACATGAAATGTGAAAATATTCACATTTCAGCCAAACACAACTTTAACTGCTAGGCCTAACTCCCAGATACACATTTGTTGCGTGATTTTCAATATTGTCCTGGTTTTAATGTCTTTAAAAAATACTTTTCTTATTATTTGTGCAATTTTCCTCACACGCTCTTGCTCAATTTTTCGATTTTGTATGGACTTTACATTTGATCGCAAATCACGATGCTTGTGTTGAGAAAGCACGTGCCAGTGAAATAGTATAATTTGGAATGTTCACAAAATACGATCATATTATAGTGCCTGAATACCTTTGCCTGCTGGAGTATTAACCAAAATACATTCATGAATGTCGCCGACGGAAT
>BQKZ01009025.1:0-7500 GCA_036244855.1 Temnopleurus reevesii
ATATCACTACAACTTTAAGCAATTGGCCCCTTGATTCCCTTCATCTGTCATCACACAGTTTTATCCAATACATGTACTTACCCAATGATGAGCGTGGGAAGAGGAAGACTCAAGGAGAAGTAACACCTCTGGGAAGACTTCTGACTGAGGTGGGATGAAACTGGGTTTACCACACTGGTTACGGATGAGACGGACACTGCCTGCACTGGCAACCCTCCTGTACAAAGAGGCATAAAGGAAGAAAATATAGGGAAAGAGAGTAATTATCATTTAGGGGTTCATGCAACCCTATACCCCCTTTCTGCAGTGATTTCACCTTTCCACACCTGTCAGCAACCTCCGCCAAGTGCTGCACCATGGCCAGATCATTCATTGGGCTCAATCTCATTGGTACCCCTCCTCCACAAATGACAGGAGAGAGAGAGCGACAAAAAAAAAAAAAAATAAAGAGAAGGGGAGAGAGAGAGAGGACACTACCAGCACTGGCTACCCTCCTATACAGAGAGACAGAAAGAGAGCGGATGAAGAAAGAAATACAAGATTTTGAGCAGAAAACTATTTTTAGGATTCATGCGAGTCCAACCCTCCTCCTTTCCCCATCAGCTACCTCCAACACAACCCTGCGTCAATTCACGACACTTTAACAAATACAGTCTAACCTCGTTATAACGAGGTCGTTGGGACCACAGGAATTACCTCTTTATATTAAAACCTTGTTATATCAGGGTCAAAATACAATAAAATACAAAGAGATGGGACCAGGAAAATTACCTTGATATAACGAGAGCTCGTTATATCAGTGCTCTTTATAACGAGGTTTGACTGCATTTTACCCAAACTGCCCCTGTTGCCCTTTCTGGTGAAAATCAATACTGGGTAGGAATCGAATGATGACACTCTGGTGGATAGGTTTGTGTAAGAACCACGACAACCTGACGCCTCCAACATGACCAAAACACGGTGCTCTATGAACGACTGGTGACCCTGTCCCGCACTCATTGATAAATTTTTGCCACTGAATCGCACCTAGTCAGAAAGGGATCATCAGTCGTAAGTAGAGTCGTGTGTACAAACAGCTTCATGAAACACAATCCTGGATGAGTTTGGCTGACCTGCACACCCAAGTTTTAAATAACAAATCATTTCATTGGCTCACGGCTAAGAATATAGTGTTCTGCTATTATTCTAAGTCAAAACCCTTTGTTTAGAGAAGAGCATGCCGGTTCATGCCTAGTCTAAGCTTTCATGTAGCTCTACCTACCATTCGAAAGTAAAGGAGGACCCCTCAATATCCTCCTCCCTTCTCTCCTGAGCGAAAACATCAGATGGAGAATGAACTTAAGGATTACTGGACTCTACGTAACCCTCATGTCACAGACTTTGATCAAATCAACAAAAAGAACATCCTAGCATCTAAAAATTTAGCGACCGGGCAATAATAGTGTGAATGCTTTGGTTGGTTAACGCCATATAAGAACCCATTTTGGAATAAGTGTTTCCTCTAGTGTTTTATGAAAAAAATTATGTTCTTTTTTTTCTTGCTTAAGTTCCAAAAATACATTTTTCATTATCTGCCTGGTACAAAAAGTTGGCTTCAATCAATATATATAGAAGACCCCCTCCCTTAACAATTACAAAACAGAAAAGGGAACAATACAAAACACATCAGGGGAAATTCACATTCTCCTGGAATATCTTGTAAACTTTCTTAAAATAGCTTCTTATCTCCCTACCATTCAAAGGTGAAGGAAGACCCCTCAATATTCTCCTCCCTCCTCTCCTGAGCAAAAACATCAGATGGAGAATGAACGTACGGATTACTGGACTGAATGTAGTCCTCTCTAGCTAGACTGAAGATCTTCTGGTATTTATGATGTAGCGTCTTAAGGTCATCAAATGCGAAGAGGTTGATGTTTGGATCCTGTAGAAAATAGGTTCAATAAAAAAAAATACATGCCAATTTAAAAGCTGTTATACCTGCATAGTTCTCATATAATGTACATTATATAATGTACATTCATTAAAGAACTTGGTTCCTTAAAGTAAATCGGACAATAAAAAAGAAAGTTAAGAACATTCAAATTGTATAACAGTGACTTTCATGGAAATTTGCAAATTTTGGACGCGTAATGTGACAAATGTTATGCACTCCTCTGTGCACTAGTACTTTATTTTAACTTATTGTTTTGAAATCACTCTTTTTAAAACTTTCAATGCAAAGAAAACTTTATTTTTTTGTCAATAGATACATGGTGTAGGCACATTTCATTCAGCCTTTTTAATATTTCAGAAACATGCAATTATGGGTTTAAACACATTCTTAACCCTAATCCCATTGGGATATTTCAGTCATCTCAGTTCATTGGGGGGGGGGGGTTTGGCCCCCCCCCTCTGATCTTCGCCGTCGACCGGGCGATCGCGCCGAAATTTGGCGTGCACATAGCCCGCGATGTTACCTCTTAGATTGCATAGTCAAATCTTTCAAAAATCTACTCATTATGCTAATTAGGCTTTAAATATGCATAATTATGCATGAATTCTAACAAACAGCAATAAATCACTTGCTGAAGCTCCAAATGTGCTGATTTTTGGTCTAGATACTCATAGTAGTGTTTCAGACATATTTTCATGGAAAGAAAATGCAATCAAAATTTATTTCTTATGTATTCTATTGTTTTTGTGAATTTCTTATGTATTTCTTTGTTTTTTTTACTTTATTATTTCTATTGTTTTTTCGATGGGAATTGTTGGTGACATTATTAGAGGCATAGAAAATGAATTTTAAATTCAGTTCATGCATTGACTTTGTACATAAAATCACGTTTTGGACTCATATTTGGCTCGACGAATATTTTTCAAATGCACGTAGCGTCGGTACCGCATACCCGATCATCATGAATTTGGTGTCAAAAGTTGCTCGAGAGATGAAAGATAAAAGTCAGAAAAAATTATGGCGCGAGCATCTCGCGTTTCAGATTTATCGCGAAAATTGTCGAGGGGGGGGGGGCCTTAAAAGCCTCCCCCCCCAATGGGATTAGGGTTAAAAAAAGAATTGCATGAAAATCACTGGTTAGTTACATAACATAGCATATTTATATATTCATATATTCATTCTGGCGCGGATCAAGTTTTTAAGCATCAGTTACATACATAACAAATTACATTCCTGTTTCATAAAACTGTTTTCATGACTCTGTGACCCATTCATGGACCCAATTACCCCTATTTTCACTGAATTAGCACCTGCGAAAAAGTCAACAGTCATATATACGTCTTAGAACAGCATAAAAGCGACACCAAAGTTGTATTTCATACAAGTATGGCTGTTCATACATCTACGCATGACTCTATAAAAGACTGATGGCCCTTTCCTGCACTGAATCATAATCCCTGTCACTGAATTGCAGTCATTTTTAGAGTAGTGCGTAGATACATACACAACTTTATAATAAGGCACGGTACTTAAAAGAAGAGTCTACCCAAAATTATATTTCTTCAATTGAAGAACAAAAAATAGATGAACAGAACAAAAAAAGTTTGAGGAAAATCGGACAACTAATAAGAGAGTTATGAATGTTTGAATATTTAGACAAATTGGCAACTGATGACGTCACAGGTGCACAACTGACCATCTATTACATTCATATAATCAATGTTATAAAATGTTACTTTTTCCCCAAAAATATGATTTGCTCAAAACTTTAACCATAGAATATCTTCATGATAGATATGTAGATCCACTATTTGCATGTTTACATTCATACAAACTTTGCAAATTTCTGTAAAAATAATGAATTTTGCACCATATCTACAATGAAAACTCTTGTAAGTTTTGCACCCATGATGTCATCAAATTGGCAACATCTCTGGAAATTTCCACTGATTTGCCCACTTTTTCAAATGTTTAAAAATGCATAACTTTTTTTATTACTTGTCCGATTTTCTTCAAACTTTTTTTGTTTTACTCAACAATTTTTTCTGCTTCTTTAAAAAAAAATCATTATTTTTGGGTAGACTCTTCTTTTAAAACTCTGTCAATAACTGGTGACCCATTCGTGCACAATATAACTCCTTCATGGTCATTGAGTTACCTTAAAAGGGGTCATCATTTATGCATAGATCCGTGTTTACATCTATCAACAATATGAAACTCCCCAGTACCTTAAGAAGAAAAGGTCGACCGAAACCATAAACGCTTGATGTTCCTTGAACAATCTCAACACTGGTCACATCTTGGCAAGGATAGCAGTCTATCGATGAAACTCCATCGTAGAAAGGATTTGGTATGGTGCATTCAGAATAATAGATGCCTAGAACATATTGATAGACACAATGAATGGTACAAAGAGAACAATTCGTGAATCTGCACAACCTTGACCTATTGCACGAAAATTTGTTGATCGATTTTGCATCATATACGGTCATTATTAGTAATGTCAGGAAGATATAAAAGAAGATCTTTATATTCATCATTATTGCATTATTGATCCAGTAACAGTGAATGACAATATGTAAATAATGTGATATTCCTTGCAAACATGCTAAGAATTATAGCATCATATTGACAAAATGTATGGTTCTGGTATTGATAATTGTGATTGATGATGATGACGATGATGATGATGATGATGATGATTATGACAATGGTAGTGGTGTCAATGATAATACTGATCATGAAGGTAAATATAATGATGACAATGATAACAATGACGATAATCGTGACAATTAATGATGATGATGATGATGATGATGATGGGGATAGTGGTGATGATGATGATGATGACCATGAAGTAGATTATCATAAAATGATAATGATCAAAATTACCAACAAAAATGATAAAGAATCAAGACATTTCTGTGTGCTTAGCTTCTGTAATCCTAAAAATACTGACTTAATTGTAAAACAGCCTTTTTACTTTATATACTGTAATATTGTAATGTATGTCAGGGCCCCATGAGAGACCAAACTTAGTTGAATGGGCTACTCTGGAAAATCATGAATAAATAAATGAATAGTAAACAATCCACCAGAAATTAAGGTCTAACTAGCAGTCATAGTAAGAATTTTCGATTTGTTTTAATCGAATGGTGGAATATTCAGCGATTGTTTTAACAAAATTATCAACCCCCCCCCCCCCCACAAAAAAAAAACCCGTATGCCCAGGTCACAAAGAAGCCCCAACTGATCACGATTGAACATGACTCTTCTTTCAGGGGCACTTAACTGTTACCTCAACAAAGAATTGTGTTGAATCATTTTTAATAAAGGCTTCCATGTGATCAGGGTCTTAGGAAGTACTCACTTGTAAGATCAACTCTTCTTGCAAGAGGGAGTGTCAGTAACCGTACGGCTCTCATAACCTCATAAGAACTATTGAACGTCCATATTTCAAAATATTGTCTGCTTGGTTTATGATACGATATGACAACCCCAAAACACACCAACAAGGCTGCACAAATAATGATTCCTTTCGTCAGCTTCCGGCATATGTTCAGGACAGGTTTCAACGGATTCAAGCGACTTTTCGCTTGAAGAGCCAAAATAATGCAGTCGTCAAAATCATCAGGTGTAAGGCCTCGCTGTTCTGCCATGTTTTTGAGTTGGTCGATTTTGGCCTGGAGGCTCTCCTCAATGATTTGTGTTCTGGTCCTTGGTTTTGTGCTCTGACCTGCCATGGTTTGAAAAATTGTGTCTAATCTAGTTTTATTTCTTTCAGTCATTCATCATCCCAACCATCTGTATCATCTGCTGTTTATGGTGTCATTTGATACACTGAAATAGAAGGACAAAAAATGAATTCTCAATTGAGGAACATATTTTGTACAAACATTTTGTTTCTTCAGAATAATGACAAAAATGATGAAATTCCAAAGATTTTGCAATGTTCTATCACAGTGAAGTAGTAGATTAACTGGAACTGTAAGTCTTTATATCCTTATAAACTTGTCTTGTCTTGTCTTGTCTTGTCTTGGTTGAGTTGTGACCAACATATATCAACTTGATCACTAGACCGATAAAACGGGTCTATTTCGATCAGGATTTGCTTCGCTGAGGCTATCGCCTGGCTACGCATCCTTCCTCAATAGACCGTTAACGCCGCTAGAGACGCCTGTGATGAANCAGCTTTTCCTATGCAAGAAGTAGCTTATTACCGTCTTACAAGCTCTACTTTTTACCGTCTTACAAGCTCCATGGACTTAACCTTTAGGTTGGATTCACTAATTGAGAGAAATCAAGGAAAGTTCTGTCAGGAACAGATTGAATGGCTCCTGCAATAATATGGGGTTGTGTTAATATTATAGTACACAACCAATCTGCCTTCAGTTTTCGTTTTGAAATTTCATAATAAAATTGCAAAATAGATTTTTTCTAAAAAAAAAAAAGAAGGAAAAACTGCCTGGTAAGTAAAGAGTTAAACCCTTTAGATCTGCATATCCTATAGGCTTTATGTAATCTTCATACTAGTTTTTTTACCCCTCTCTCTCTGTCTTCATCTTTCATTCTCTCTCTCCATTTCAGACTACCCCTGGTCAGCCAAGCTCCACAGTCTACGGGACACAATCTTTGGCATAAAAAAGTTCCGCCCACTTCAAGAGAAAACCATGAATGCGTCGCTGAGTGGGAGGGATGTCATCCTTTTGATGCCTACTGGTGGGGGCAAGAGTCTCTGCTACCAACTTCCAGCATTAATCAGCAAGGGTTAGTAATAGTCTTCTGTAGGAGTGATTGAAGCATAGCTGTCAACTGTTACTAATTTTTAGGAAATTATTACTTATTTGGAGGGTAGATTTGTAATGTTCTGTGTAAAATTCACAAGAGATTAATAATTTTGTCAACATAAGTTTGATACATTTCAATGTATAATATGTGAATATTACTAAATAAATTTGTTGGAGAATTATTACTTATTTCCACAGTTTTATGTTGGCAGCTATGTTGGAGGGTGACAGTAGGGACCTGTCTCATGAATCTGTTCAAATTTGAACTCTGCACACAATTGCTAACTCACCAAATATGGATCATTTAAAAGGGTTTTGCATATGAACAGCTTAATGAAACATGACACAGAACTCCATATCCAAGTCTTTTTTCAAACCAGGCAAATATTGTTAAAAATGACCTGAGCAAAATGATATATAAAATCTATGTTGTACTGCACTCTACCCGGGTGGTATTGTGGACCTGTTGGAAGCGACTATGATGCGGTTAATTTAGCAATGACTTTTTCTTTTTATTTTGTTCTAGGGTTCACACTCGTGGTCTCCCCCCTCGTTTCCCTCATGGAAGACCAAACCATGGCGTTAGAAGAGCTGGGTGTGAACGCAACCGTCCTCAATTCCAACACCCCTCCCGAATCCGTCAAAGACGTCCATCGACAGATGATCGACGCACGATCGGAGCTCAAACTGCTCTACGTGACACCAGAGAAGATTGCGAAGAGTAAACGTTTCATGGCTTGTCTGGAGAAAGCTTATAAGGTTAACTTGCTTGCGAGGATC
>BQKZ01009025.1:10000-19755 GCA_036244855.1 Temnopleurus reevesii
GATGTAGCTTGAATTCAAATTTTTTTATTTTTGAGTTGTATAATATATTCACACTGTGTGCTCTTTACGTTTGCAGATTATAAAATTCTTGGTCTTCTCAAACGTCAATTCTCCGAAACACCAATTCTGGGACTGACTGCCACAGCCACGATGGACGTTCTTGATGATGTGAAGGGCATTCTGGGATTGCAAGGTTGTCAGGTGTTCAGGGCTGGCTTCAATCGACCAAATCTCTTTTACGAAGTAAGAAAAAATAATGATAACAATTATAAGGATGCTTTGCATGGTGATGATAATTATTATTCTTATGATGGTAATGATTATGATGATGGTGTTGATGAAAATGACGATGATGTTGTTGTTGATGATGACGATGATGATGACGATGATGATGTTGATTATAATGACGATGATGATGTTGGTGAATTTATGATGATGATGATGATTAAAAAAAGATTATGATGATGGTTGTGGTGATGATGATGATAATAATGGTGATGATGATGATGAAGATATTTGTAGTGAGAGCCATTTGGAGTTGTAAGGGTGTTCATGGCTGTCTTCAGTGGACCAAATCTCTTCTATGAATTGAGAAAATAATGATGCTGCTACTGCCGATACTGCCGCTGAAAGTGATAAGGATGAGGGTGATGATAATATGATGATCAGTGATAGTGGCTTCTAGTACTTCGCTTTTGTCTGTGGTGATTTTATTTGCATTAATGGAAGAATGATATACTCAGACACAATGAGAGCCGAAATTAAGCTCTCAATTGTCTAAAATATATATATATATTTTTTGTTTTATCCTCTGTAGGTGCGCCCAAAACCATCAAAACAAGCCGCAATGGTTGAAGAGCTCATCAGACTCATCAATGGAGAGTTCAAAGGTCAGTCAGGGATCATCTACTGCTTCTCGAGGAAAGATGCAGAGAACCTTGCAGAGAGTCTGAAGAAAGGTGGAATCCAAGCCCATCCCTACCATGCCATGCTGGATGCCCAGTTCAGGAGCCGTGTGCATAGAAACTGGAAGGAGAACAATATACAGGTACGCGCGATTGAAGATATCAGTAGGTTGCTTTATAGTTGATTTTATAGGCTGGTATTGGTGTTTCATTTGCTGCAAACTCCTGATCAAACTTCGTCTTTGAAATGAAACATAAATACATTTGGTGCTCATGTTGACCTTGGGGTAATGTCACATGATTGGGTACATGTTTTTTTTACTTATTATAATTCAAGATCGAACCGCCCAATTATATTCAGCTCACAGGTCATAAACCAAGACCAACCAACAGTCAGTCGTGTGGACAACCAGCAGGATTGGTGTCCCGCGGAGTTGATGCATGGCAATGAGTTTCGGCTGAATTAATTTTGATTTTGTGCGTGGGTTGGTGTGTTGGTGAAAAAACAGACACGCAATGTTTATGTTTGTGTTAATCCATCTCTGGGTTGATTTTGTTCAAACAAAATATGAACCTACTCTGCAGCTCACAAAGTAATTACTTGTCTGGTACACCACTCTCATAAAATACTCATCAATACACAGATAATATAATTTCAGTATTCATTATTATGATTTCTCTTTGTCTTTTTTTATTTAGGTTGTTGTTGCAACTGTAGCTTTTGGGATGGGAATCGATAAGCCAGATGTGAGATTTGTTATACATCACTCACTCAGCAAATCCATGGAGAACTATTACCAGGAGAGCGGGCGCGCTGGTAAGAGAAATGAAATTCTATCATCTTGGTAGTATGATGATTGGAAATCAGGGTGAAGTTGTAGATTTTGTTCATTATGGGAATAGCCAATCCAAGCAAACTACATCCTATTCCTTACTTTATATTTCATGTTTTACTTCATCGGCAAGTTCTTGATTGATGTTTTAAATTTAGAATACTACAATGGTTTAGCGCATCACACCTGTCCACACCTTCCACGCACATTAAAAGGCTTTGATAGTAATAATAATAATAATAATGATATTGACATTCATATATCACAGCGCTTTAAAACATTACATTTAAATTGTTCATTTATGTAGGTCGCGATGATGAACCCGCCAAATGTATAGTCTACAATGATCTACCTGATGTGTTAAGGCAGAGCACAATCATTGGTAGTTACAGAGCTGACTGGTCTTATTTTAATTGATATTTCTCTTTTATGTAGGTTGCGATGATGAACCAGCTAAATGTAAAGTTTACTATAGTCTAGCTGATGTGCTCATGTAGAACACTATGTTCTTCACAGAACAGATTGGTCTGATAGTAATATATATTGTTGATTCATGTAGATCGCGATGATGAAAGTTTATACTCTACTATGGTCTAGCTGACGTCTTCAGACAGAGCACAATGGTGGTTACAGAACAGACTGGTCTAATAATAATCTATGTTGTTCATTTATATAGGTCGCGATGACGAACCCGCCAAGTGTATAGTCTACTATGGTTTAGCTGATGTTTTCAGGCAAAGCACAATGGTTGTGACGGAACAGACGGGTCAACAGAAGCTCTATAACATGGTTGCATACTGTGTATCACCTGCTACGTAGGTCTTCTTTCATTTGAAAACATCACTTTGAGATTTTGAAATTACATGAGGAAATTATCAGGGATTTTGTATTTTTTAATGCAGGAAATTCTGATCTATTAGTCATATTTACGTTTAAGATTTGTTCATTAAAAACATCAAGAATTGTTTTCTGAACAATTTTGAAAAGATGGCAATTAATTTGGGGAATCTATTTTCCCCAGTCGTAAATCTTTCTTTATGGTGATACTTTCATTCTTTAACATGCATTATCAAGCCGAAATGTAATTGAAAAAATGAATATGTACTCATTTAAACGTTACGTTAGTTTTCAGCAAAATGATTATCCTTCTTATTATTCTCTAATATAGTCAAAATATTTTGTTGTGAAATGACAGATGTCAAAGACCACTGAGTGGGCTACCAATTCAAAATGAATTTAATTCCTGTTTTATTTCTGCATTATATGATCAAAGTCATTTTTATTTTAATGACAGGTGTCGAAGAGCTCTGATTGGTCAGCACTTTGGGGAGCGCTGGGAGAGCAAAGCTCGATGCAATGAAATGTGTGATATATGCAAGAGTGGAGTACAAGGTAAGGGCAATCATTTTTTTTCATTGACCACAATATACAATTATTTTTTATCTATCTTCATGATTATCTCGGAGCGATCCACTATTCCAGTATGGGAGAGCAAAGCCCGGTGTAATGATATATGCCAGACTGGGGCACAAGGTAATAGCAGCCCTTTATACCACAATAGACGATTATTTTCTATCTGTCTTTATGATTATACAAATCCAGTATGGGAGAGCAAAGCCCGGTGTAATGGGATGTGTGATATATGCAAGAGTGGGGTGCAAGGTGAGAGCAATCCTTACTTTTTCAGTGAAAATAAGTCATTTTGTGAAAGGCTTATCATTCTGTACAAATGAAGAGCTTATTTATGAGAGGGATTAAGTTCATTTCCAGTACTTCATTTTCTTGTGAATTTAGGGATTTCATCAGGAGTGAATAGCTGAGAGTCTGATTATTTTTGCCACGTTTCTCACACTTTTGTTAATCTGTTTGTTTATGCAAAATTTGATTAAGACCTCATGCTTTTTCGTGAACGCTTAGGTACTATGCACAGAAATAGGTGTCATCATCCTTTATTCATTTTCTGTTTTATACATTTTCTGCATGCAGTGCTGTACCCCAGAATATACTGTGTACAAAACGGGGGAATAGGGACAAAACATCAGATGATAACAGAATTCTCTTTGATGAGGTGGATCAGTGTATTATGGGATAGATCTTTCAATATACAGTCAAACCTGTCTATAGTGGCCACCCAAGGAAAACAGAAAAACCTGCCGTTGAAGACAGGTAACCTCTATCGACAGGCTCTATAATACACATTTTCGTTTGGGGAGAGCCAATTAGTAAAGGGAGCGACTGTAAGCAGGTTGCTGCTATAGACAGGCGGCCACTAAGATAGGTTTGACTGTATATTAAAAACAAACAAAGAATGAATGCAAATGTCCTTCGATTTTGTAAGTTTTGTCCCTTTTCAGCCTAGCATCCCTCGTGGTGTAGTGGTTCTGACTCTCGCCTTTCAAACAGGGTCGTAGGTTAGAATCCCACCCATCGCTTCATCCACTTTGTGCTACACTCAACCCAGGTGAGACGGAGGGATGCCTGGTAGGAATTTATTCCTTGAAAAAAATCTTATGTGCCTAATAGCTGCCTTGCTAAAGCCAGGGTAATAATGCTGCAATTGTAGAGCACTTAGGTATTTCTCATGAAGAGGTGGTAAATGCCATACAAAAGCTGTTCACTATTATTAATTTTTTTCATCTTTGGTTTTTATTGTTTCAGTTGTCGAGAAGGACATGTTACCCCATCTCCAGCGTATGTACACAATACTGGACCACCAGGCGAAGTCTGATGATAGGATCACTGCTCTGAAACTCACTGATCAGCTCCTGAGTAAAAGTGGCGTTGCTGCTCTCGCTAAAGGTAGGCAAATGTATCTGTAACATGAGTAGAAAATAGCATAAATGTAGTGAAATGTTACCCCATCTCCAACGTATGTACACAATATTGGACCACCAGGCAAAGTCTTAACAGTATACAGGGATAGGGGGTGGCACATCAAATTTAAAAGGGGCTTCATTGCACGATCTCCTTTTCTCATTTACTTTTCCAGACCAAGCCAAGAAGATGGCAGGCAAAGATTACGAGTACCTCATCGCTCACTTCCTATTGGAGGGGTACCTGCGCGAGGATTTCCACTTCACTCCGTACAACACCATCAGCTACATCCTGCCTGGCCCCAAGGCTCGGGTGCTCAACGCTAAACCGCAGAGGGCAGTCACGGTACCTTTCAAGATGGAGGAAGGTCAGAGGTCAAAGGTGAAAGGTCAGAAGGGGAGAGGGGATGCACCGGCGACGAAGACAAAGGAGGATGATGGAGGGAGTGGCAAGGCTGCGGAGGGGAAGAAAGGTGAGGCGCAGCATGGTAAGGCGAAGAAGCGGAAGCTGACGGAGAAAGAGGCAAGCATAATTGATTTATGCAGTGATGATAGCGATGAGGTGGATTTCGAAGAGCGGAAGCCATGTAAGCGATCAGGAAAGACCGCGAAGCTGTCCAACACGGTGGAAGGATCAACAGGATTTAGCGTAGGGGATATCGGGAAGATGAGCATTACGTCAAAAGGTAGGGGTGGGGCTGAGGGGAACGTGCAATCTACTGCAGCGCAGAAGTCAAGCAGTGGGAATACAGTATTAGATAAAACTGATGCAGGACCAACGAAACGGGCCGCTCCAAGCGCTCGTGGTGGTCCAGAAAACTCGGGTCAGGACGTAAAAGCGAAACTAACTGTTTCATCCAAAGAAGGTCCAAGTTCAGGGTCTGACGCCGTCAAGTCTATTACCTCCACACAAAGTCTCGCCAGCTCAAAAGGTGCTAGTTCAGCCAATCAGGGTCCGAAGAAAGAGTTACATGATCTTGCCAGGAGGTCTAAGCCCAACATACAGGGTCCTAGTGAAACATCATCCACCTCTAAGAAAACCGGTGATTCAACACGCTCATCATGTGGTCCCCCAACGGGACATCGAAGAGCGCCATCATTGGCAGTTTCGCCAGGATCGGACATGGAGTTTGATCTTCGGAGTGTGTACACCCAACAGCTCATGAACCTGGGAAGTGAAGGAGAAAGTTTCAACCGAGAAAACAGTAGCTTCACGATGTCGACGTCATTCTCGGGGAGCGAAGATGGGCTGGGTAACACGCCGGCAAGCCGAAGACGCAAAGGCACGATGCGTCGCGTGGACAGTATGGATACGTGCGACGAGGACGATTCCATGCGGGAAGAGTATGAAACCTTGAAAAATGTCTATTCAGAACAAATCAAAAGACTTGATGATTCTCTGTAAATTGCTGCCATATGTTACCATAATGAAATCACTCGGGTGTGTTGCTAGAATCTTGTGATAAATTGCAAATAAAATGCAAATCAGTTACAAATTGCTACGCATGTTTTTATTTGTGCATGGTTTGCGCTCATTTCAAGATGTGCATGAAACAATGATTTTGATTGGTGCATGCCGTTCAAGCGCAACTTGCAATTGATTGCAAATTTCTAGCAACACTCCCTTAGTCAATCTTTGTGAAGTCCTCTCGCTGCCATGATTAAAAGTCTCAATGATTGATTGTAAACTATTATCGTACCCTGTTCCATTGATATGATTCCTTTGCAGTACATTTCTGATGAAGCAACTCATTAATTACAAATTGATAATAATGCTCATGAGAATTATGATGATTGATAAAATAATAGTAATGATAATGTTCGTAAACCTAACATCAAGAAATCATTTGCATCAAAATTAGGCAGCTCACTTCTGTCACTCAGAATATATAAAATTTATTATTGAAGTGAGACATCAATAATTCATCGCCATGGTAACCGACTCTACACCATATCACGCAAGTATGGTTCCGGTGATCACATCAGTTGCTAACAATGTGAGTCCCAGCACCAGCCCGCGCTGCTTTAGACATTGCACAAGCATCTTCAGTTTACAGCCATTTCTATGCTTACAGGATAGGCAGTTATGTTATAAATTCGGTACTCCATGTTGTTCCTTGCCAAGTTCATTTACAGCTGATTTTGTTATAAAAAAATTGAGGAAATACTGTCATGTTTCATTTCATTTTGTTCAAAAAGCAAAAGATTATATACAAGATGATTCAATTCAGAGTGAAATTTGTCATTAGAGTATGAAGTCTATGAATGATGTTCAGATTTTTTTTTTTTAAATATATCTATTATTTGTTTATTTTGTTTTATAAATGTCCATAAATGGGATTGATTTTCTGTTTATACAGTGAAACCTCTTTATAATGAGGTCCTTTGGACCGTGAATATTATCTGTTATATCAGGATCCTCACTATATCAGGGTAAAAAAAACAAAGAACTATAAAGAGCTGAGACCGGTAAAATAACCTTGTTATAACAGGTATCTCGCTATGTCCGACCTCTTTATAACGAGGTTCCACTGCAATATAAAAATCTTGTATGACAAGAAATTTTTTAGTTTATCCAACTCATAGTTTGAAAATTTAAATAATTGTATCTTAGCACTGAATATGAAAGCGGCTATACCCTGGTTTTTATCTAGGTTTCTTGTAATTTTCTTCAGGATCAAATATATAGATCATTTGAATGATGAAAAGAAGCATCAATGAAGATGTGTTACAGTATCTGTGTTTTTAATTTTTGGCAAATAGACAAGAGCAAATTAAGAATAACTGCCTGGCATTACAAACCCACTTGTGAGGTGGCAAAATTAAGCCATCAAGCCAGTAAATGATATTGTCACTTGACCAAGTGATGATTTTATAGTTCAAGAATTATACATTTTGAATTTTCAATGAATTACTTTTGAGTAGGCCCTATCTTGTTGTAACTTTATTTGACCAATTTCACCAACAGCTCAGCCTAATTTAATGTCATAGGTCTATGCATGTATATGTGTGAAGCTGCCTTGTTTGGTTTTATGTTTTGAGCCAGAGAAATTGGTGTGAGAGTAAGCGATTAAAAATGCAACTTGCCAAACAAGGCAAAAAATACAAAATGTTCTTGTAGAACCTTTGATTTGCATACAAATGTTAAAAGTCAGGTCATTTTTCATTAAATTGTGTGACGGTAGTTTAACAATAATTTCCTGAAAAAACATCAACAGAAGTAGGCCTACGCATTTTGAAATATTTATTAAAAAAAATACAAAAAATCGCATCAATTGACCTGTAATATTATTAAAAAATCACAGACAAAAAAAATGTATTTATCATAATCATTTCCTTTATGTTTAGAATTATTTATTAGTTTCAGAAGAAATGTTAAATAAAAGAAAAAATAAATAATAAACCTCCAGTAATAGACTATATTTAGAAGTTGAAAGTCCACTTGCCTGATAGCTACAATGTACTTTGTAAAAGTTTTGAAATCGTTGAAGATTTAATGCCATATCTTTCGTTCTTGACAATGTGATACTGGTACTCATTAGATGACCAAACTAATATCAAGTCCTTCAAAATTATCTCACAAGATTGTAATTGTGCAGGGAATTTGTGGACATGAAGAAAAGGACCAAATTTGAGTCAATTTGAGAGGCTTCGAGAAACAAGTGAGAAACAAAACATGTTTTACTTTAACAAAATTATGGGGTGTATTGCAAATTAGTTTCTGAGTTTCGAAGGTTACAATGTACTTTTAGAGTCAACCTTGCTAAAGTCAGGTTTTGTTGAGACCGAAGAAAGAAAATTTGACTGATAAGGGGTAGAGAATGTAATGTAAAGAGGAAAGAGAAAGACCTCCGAATTATGGCCACCGCACACTACACAACTTTTATGGGGTGTTGTTCAAAAAGTGTAATTATTTGTAAATCAGCTGCAAATTGTAAGGTGCATTTTCATTAGTGCATGTTATGAGCTTCTGACAAGATGCGCATGAAACAATGATGTTGATTGGCATTTTTCGATCAACTGCAACTTACGATCAATTACAACTTTTTAACAACGTCACCCGAGTCTTACAACCTTACAACCAGTTTTGCAAATACTGATACAGCGAGGTACTTGTTATCGGTACTACAAAGTTTCCAGTATCAAGTGCTTTGTTGCGAGACGACGTATTATAACATGTTTCAGTATTTGCAACATTAGTCGTAAGGTCGTATGACTAAAAGTCGTGTAGTGTGCGGTGGAATTCAGGTAATTATTTGACTTACATAAGGTTGAATTAGCCAAGGTTGACACTATTTATTCTTTTTCTTCAATTTATTGAAAATTATATGTATCATTTAAAATGATGATTATGGAGTAAAAAATATTTCAAAATGTGTGTAAAAATTATTCTGATAATACCTTGAGGCTTGTAGCTGGTATTATTAAATGTCACCTGGGGTGTGATGGGAATCATATTGTGAGATACAGAGCTGTTTTTTGTGTTTAATTTGTGTGTTTACTAAGCATGTATCTAAGTAATTACAGTCAAACCTGTCTACAGTGGCCACCAGAAGGGAAACAGAAAAAATGGCCACTGTAGACAGGTAGCCTCTATACACAGGTTCTATTACATGCATTTTCACCTGGAGGGAATCAATCTAAGTGGCCACTATAGACAGGTGGTCAATATAGACAGTGGCCACTATAGACAGTGGCCACTATAGACAGTGGCCACTATAGACAGGTTTGACTGTATATGTGTGTTATTGGTTATTTCTATTCCATACATATACCCGTTGACTTTGAAATGAACAGTTGTCATGTGCTGCCCTGTTATTTGATAGCATAACATGACATTTAAACAGGATTGTCCAAATGCAATCATCATAGTCACTTTGTTATCATCACGAGGATCATCATCTTCTTCACCACATCACTATCTTTATCATCATTATTCCCATCTCCTTCCACTCCCAGTATCAACAATACCATCACCATTGTCGTCTTCAATATGTATTTCGTTTTCCTCATAAAAATCCTCATATCATCATTTGCCAACACCTTCGTCATTATCATCCCTACCACCATCAGTATTACCATAACCACCAACATCACCATCATCATCATCATCCTCCTCATCACCATCATCATCACCACCACCATCACCATTATCACCATCATCATTACCATCACCACTCACCAGCACCATTACCATCATCCTC